>JBAJNP010014672.1:0-10733 GCA_036877545.1 Yasuhikotakia modesta | reverse complement strand
TGACTTACACAGAACACAGGTTTAAGTCACTGACTTACACAGTACACAGGTTTAAGAATCACTGACTTACACAGTACACAGGTTTAAGTCACTGACTTACACATAACACAGGTTTAAGTCACTGACTTACACAGTACACAGGTTTAAGTCACTGACTTACACAGAACACAGGAAGAACACATATAGTACATAATAAACCACTATAGTGACTATATATTTATCTTTTATATATAGATAAATATTTATATTTATCTATATATATTTTTTTCTCAGGTTGTTTCCTGAGCTCAGAGCACTTGCGTTCACTACAGTCTGAACTAGAATGTCAACAGGAATCTGACAGCGGGTTTGTCTCCCTGAGCCGAGCCCTGCGTGAAGAACAGCTGTCTCCTGTGAGGACATGCTGTGGCCCGGCACACAGGCCCAAACATGATGTTGATCTATGGAGGGGCTCATGAAGTCCTGTATGGCCCGAGAGATGTTGGCCTCCAATATCAGCATTTTATAATGTTTGCTGTGACCGGAGGAAGAGTTTACCAAGGAGTGTCTGAATTGACTTGATATCTTGCTGCATGCTAACCTGCTGCTTGTCTTTCACTCTGCTAATAAAGGCAGAATTCATGCAGTCAGGAGGCGCCAGTCAGAACACAGAATCTGATCACAGTGAAACAAAACCAATATACCTTAGACCTCATGATCATGATTTTAGGTGAAACGCAACAAACCAGCACAGGTTCATTTATAACCAGCTGGAGGTTCTGTCCAGAGAGAGATGTGTGAAGCTGTAAATGAGCAATAACATTTTTGGACCGTACCATGTCTGTGGTATTACAGTATGATTGGACATGTATTCTGATTCTGTTGTATTTATTAAAGTGCTGTTGTACTATCATGGTATATAGATACTGTGTGTATATACTGCAGTGAAACTATAATATTTTATAGCCTGTTGAGCGTTGCAGACACAAACACTGTGTTATGTTTTATAGTTTAAATAGCAGAATATTTTCTTTTGGTCTGTAAACTGTATCACAGTATTTCTACAGTCAAACACTGAAACTGTAAGACTTGAACAGTTTAAATGACAGAGTTTTAGGAAGTTGACTGTTTTTGAGCTCTGACACCCAGGCGATCATCGGCACACAAGGAGGATCTTATAAGATGTATCTTGCCACATTTTTGGATTGAAATTTTTAATTTATAAAAGTATGATTATTGTATATTTGCGTGCATTAGGATACATGACTGCTGTGCTGCATGTCGTCCCACAGAATGTTCTGGATGTGAGTGCCGACAGATGGCTGATGATGTTGTTTGAGTTCCTCAGACAGGTGGTGAGCAGAACCTTCAGACACACCTGTTCTGCTGCAGTGATGCTGAAGAGCTGAATCATGCTCACCACGCTTAATACAAACATCATTACAGCACCAAACAACCTCTCCTGCACCACAATCTAAACGTGACACGGAAATCACAATAAAAATGAACTCATTAATCCTGCAAACACATGAAATCACCTTCCTGCCATTACAGACACAATTATGATCAAATCCAACTTCTGTGGGATTAAAGAGATGCACTAATTGTATAAAGTCAGGATATATAAAAAAAATGATTTTGCACCATGAATGCAATAAATAACATTAAAAACAATTCATTTCTCTATAGCATTATTCAGAGAGGCCAAACACACACACACACACACACACAGCACTGGACTTTTGTAATACCTGGTTAATTTTTTTCTTGTTCATTGTCAGACCCTCCCTGAGACGTGAGTGAGAAGGAGTATAAAAGGAGACCTGAGGAGAAAACATCACACTCCTGGAGCTCTGCCTGTGGACCTCTCTGACCTCCAGCCATGGACTGGAGAACATCAGCACTCTGTGTCCTGCTGCTGGTTCACGCTGGCTGTGATCCAGCTCACGCCAAGAGGGGTAAGAATCAGCGCTGACCTCCTGTTTCAGCACATCACAAAACCTTTACAGTAAAACGCAGGTCAACGGCAAATCAGAAACATTTAAAAATGTTTGAAATGCATTATCACATTGGATGCCCATTCAATGGGAATCTGTATTATTTGAACAATTTCAACAACTAATAAATCATTCAAGACTTTATATTACAAAACTGTTTAGATATCAAAACATTTCTACAGTGAACAGTTGCTGTAACTCACAGAACATACGTTTATTATTAGTACGTGTGCAGTATGAAATGAATTACTGAAACTGATAAATAATATTTCTCTGTAGATGCGATTGAAACGGATGATCATTATTTGTAGTTATTAGCATCATTAAAGCATCTGTCAGGAACACAGGAATTAGCTCAGAGCAGATGACGGTTTGTAAACGCTGTGGTTTCAACACAGATAGAACTGAACTGATGCTATCAGCTGATGTTACTAAATTAGTGGTTGTGAAAAAATTCATTTACTTCCCTTCAAGATGAGTTTAAATTCAGAAACTTTGCACCTGTAATACTTTTTAGAGTGTTTCGTCTGATGGAAAATTTTTTTTAATTCTAGGATTTAACACATTAGTTTGTACAGCTTGACTTGAATTGCGTTACTGTGTAGAACATTTATAACGTTTACTTATGAAATAAATGACTAATCTGTAGTCTTCTTTTTCTCCAGTCTATGCTAGTAATCATGTGGACAACATCTGTAGCATGTGGGGTAATTTCCACTTTAAAACATTTGATGGGGACACTTTCCAGTTTAAAGGCACATGTGAATATAACCTGGTGTCTGACTGCCAGAGCCTCATTCGACAGTTCTCAGTTCATGTGACGAGAACCGCAGACGCCAGAGCTACAAACCTCAGCAGAGTTTCAGTGACCATCAGTGACATTTCTGTAGTGATGACCCACAACATGGTGACGATCAATGAAGAAAAGTAAGAATCTGCCTGATTCTGACCTGAAGGGACGTTTTTTATACACGGCAAAAGCAAAATAATACAATTCTCTCGTGTTTATTTTCCTTGTTCAGAGTAACACTACCGGTCCATGTGGCTGGAATCCTTGTGGAAGAAAACTCAATTTACACCAAACTGTACTCCAAACTGGGCATCAGCGTCATATGGAACAGAGAGGATGCTGTCATGGTAACATTGTCTAGTGGATTTTCATTGGCTCACAGGACAGCCACAAAACCACAAACCAAATAAAATTCTGCCATCATTTCCTCGCCAACAGGAGGTTTTATCTCTTTTCCACCAAAGGAAACTGACAGAAACTCAGAAACCGTAATTGTAGTGTCATTGCAAGAGAGTGAGCAAACACAATGATTTAGCATATTGTGCAAGACACCTAAACTCCAGAACAAACCTTTCTATATAAGGCAATAGTGTAACACTGCATCATATCATATATCACACACACACCTATATCTTACACCGTATTTATATGACACTGTGCTAATCCTTTACAGTCTCATTCAGTGAGGCAGTCGTGTTGAGGTTGTGTTTGTGTTGTTTCAGGTGGAGCTGGACTCCAGATTCTCCAATCGCACCTGTGGACTGTGTGGGGATTTCAATGGAATTCCAGTTTATAATGAATTCATCCAATCAGGTGAGTCGCATCATTGTGTTTGTTTTTAGAATCTGACCACATCTTTTCACCAGAACACTCATCTGTGACTTGTGTTACTTAATACAGGGCGAAGGGTTGGGTACGCAGAATTTGGGAATACTCACAGAGTTCCCAACCCCAACCACTTTTGTGAAGACCCTTTTGAAAATGATGACGAACTAAATTTGTTGAACCAATGTGAAAAACATGTAGGTCATACAAACTGTACTCACAGATCGAAAAGAATTACATGGAATCCTGTTGAACAGAATCTAATATTGTTACTCACTGCGGTAGTTTTAAAAGGTCTAAGACAGATTGTGTGTGTCATTACAGCGGGCAACTTGTGTAAACATTTTGGAAAATGAAAATTGGTCGTCGTGTAACTGGGTCCTGAGCCCTGATGCATACGTCCGCTCCTGCATAAATGATTTGTGTTATCAAGAAGCTGAAACACAGATGTCTTCACTCTGCTGGACTCTGTCTGAATACTCACGCCAGTGCTCCCACGCCGGAGGAACCCCACCTACCTGGAGAACAGCTAACTTCTGCTGTAAGACATTCATCTCATACACACACAGGAGAAAGACCTGCACTGATTCTCCTACACAGCAATAAGATCAGACCACTACTGTCTGTTCATGTGAGGAAACATCTGGAACTCTAGAGCTAGAGTTTTAACAGAGAACAAAAACACTATGTCTCCGCAGCTGTGAAATGTCCGTATAATATGGTGCATTCTGAGAGTGGCTCTCCCTGCATGGACACATGTTCACACAGAGACACAAACACACTGTGTGAGGAACACAACATCGACGGCTGCTTCTGCCCTCCAGGTCAGTGGCAGGATCAGTACTCATACATTCCAGTTTCACACATGAGGTTGATTTGTGTGTGAACGTTTCATGAATATTGTGTGTGACAGGAACTGTGTTTGATGATTTGTCAAACACGGGCTGTGTCCCGCTGGTACAATGCCAATGTAAACATGACCGCATCTACAACGCAGGAGAGCTTCTGCAGAAGGATGGTGAAGAATGGTAATATCACATCTCTCTTCTCGTGTTTCATACAGTAAACATGTTTCATGTCTTTTGTCACCTGTCAAACATGAGGCTGAATTTGATTCAAACACTGTCATTCCTCTACATAACTGCTGGTACACACTAACTGTTCTGAGCTGATCATTACTCAGTTTGAGGTTTCATCTGGCCGTGTCTGTGCGTCAGTGTGTGTCAGGATGGAGACTGGATCTGTGAAAGTATTCCCAGCCCGGGTCTCTGTGCTGTAGAAGAAGGATCTCACTTCATCACTTACGATGGGAAAGAATTCACTTTTCACGGAGACTGCAGCTACGTCATTTCCAAAGTACTCATACAATCACTAATGAAGAGTTCAGTTTGAACTCATGCACACAGATTTATCTGTTGAAATAAACGATTGTTCCTGCTAACTGTGTTTCTGTAGGACTGTGACAAGTCCAAGTTCATCATATTGGGGAAGATTGTTCCGTGTGTTAATCATGAAACTGACACCTGCCTGAAGTCGCTGGTGATGGTGCTCAACAGCGATAAGAAGAATGTGTGTAAACAACAGTCAGCAAATATCACTTTCATAGTGAACATTCTGTAAACACAATTCAGCAAAACAAAGACAATATACAGTAACACTATATATATTTTCTCTCAGCCTCTGTTTATTAAGTCTGACGGCACAGTACAACACAACGCTGAAGTTTCTCTTCCATACAAAACGGGTGAGCGAGAGCCTCCAAAACGTCAATTCAATGAAAGGTGTCAATTCTGCACCCAATATTTCAATGCAAAAACTGCTGCTTGTTCTGTAATGACCCACAATGTAGTTCAGTTGAGATTATCTGCAAATGTCAAGATATGTTCAGTGTTTCTGAGGCTTTGTGTCTTCTCTCCTCTCAGCGGACTTCACTGTGTTCAGACCCTCATCGTTTCACCTGATGCTTCAGACCAGCTTCGGTCTGCAGGTGCAGGTTCAGTTGGTTCCTCTCATGCAGGTGTACATCACGGTGGACCACAGCTTCCAGGGACAGACATGTGGTGAGAACTCAACCTACAATAGAAGCAATATATTAGAAATACATCAATGTGAAGTCAAGCATTTCCATTGAAATTAGATAATTAATATCCAGGGTGCAGCCCTGATAGCTCATGTTTGACTGTGTGTTTGTGAAGGACTATGTGGAAATTTCAACAAAGTGCTTTCTGATGACCTGAAGACCCCTCAGGGAATAGTGGAGGGTACAGCTGCTTCTTTCGCAAATGCCTGGAAGGTCCAGTCCAACTGTCCCGACCGAACAGAGAGAATGGACGACCCCTGTTCCTACAGCAGTGACAGTGGTGAGAACTCAGTGTGGATGGGTATACAGTACCTGTTTCAGTACTTGTTCAGTAGACAGATTTAAAATGAGACCTACTTACTGCTTCAGTGTGCTTTCATATGGAATGAATTCTCTTAAGGTTGTCTGTGTGGGTTCAGCTGTTGGTAAAGCTTTTGTATGTTGATGTCTTCAGAATACTTTGCTGAGCACTGGTGTTCAAAACTGAAGGATAAAGAGAGTGTGTTTGCCAAATGTCACACATCCGTCAATCCTGACAGTTACTACAAGGTAAAAACATTTAATTCTAAACAACTATTTCTTTTGCTGGGCTTCAACAAGCAAGCATCACTAAAGGCAGTTTTACCTCAGTAAGCGGTGAACTCTTCTGTGTTGTTTAGCGATGTAAATACTCCAGCTGTACCTGTGAGAAGAGCGAGGACTGTCTGTGTGCAGTTTTCTCCTCATACACTCGCGCTTGTGCCGCCAAAGGAATATTTCTCCAGGGCTGGAGACAAATAGTGTGCGGTAAGACTCAAACCATATATTAAAGTAAACAGGCACTGAAGTTCAGTCACCGATGTCTGTATAACATCTCACTGCGAGTTAGTAAAGATGAACTATTGCTTTAAGATTATAGTTCTAAGTTAAGTTGTGGTTTGGTCTATAACAGGCCAGTTATGTGGGTTCTAATATAATCTGAGATGGAGCAGCAGGAAAGACCCTAGTATGAAGAATTATCAGATGTTTGAGGGGCAACACAGGATATAAATCCTGTCACTATTTTGGGTGAATGTGATGTGCTAATGCTCTCCTTCTGAAACTGTCCGAAATGTACAGAGAAGTACACAGAGAACTGCCCTGCCTCTCAGAACTACTCATACCGGCTACAAAACTGCCAGCATACCTGTCTGTCTCTCAGCTCTGAGCGGCAGGGCTGCAGCACCGACTTTCTGCCTGTAGACGGATGTGCCTGTCCGGATGGACTGTACCAAGATGAAAGGGGACTGTGTGTGCCTGTGGAGAAATGTCCATGCTACCATAACGAACTGAAAGTCCAGCCTGGCAGGTCCATCAGCATTAAGGAGGAACACTGGTGCGTGAAAAAATCAAACTTATATACACAACTAATGACATGTGTAACCTCAGATAATCTTGTTTTTCTCATCAGCGTTTGTATCAATGGAAAACTTCACTGTCGCTCCTGGAAGGCTCGTGTTCTGGGTATGAAGTTACTTTTTGGCTGTTTGTGAACATGAGCTAGCATAACCAATGCCAGAGTTAATCTGTTACATGTGGTGTTTACAACAGGTTTAATACTATTAGTAATTGAGATGCTGTACTAACAGATGGTGGTGTTACATCAGTGTGTGGTGTATTTGTACAGGGTGCCCACCTCCAAAGGTTTTCTTCAACTGCAGCACAGCAGAGCAGAATGAACATGGACTGGAGTGTGCGCAGACATGTTCACAGAAGGAAGTAGATTGTGTGAGTCCGGATTCCTCTTCCTGTCTCCTTCCTGTCCTTCTGTGGTTTGGTGTATAACAGCATGTTTGGACTCTCTCTCTCCAGTTCTCTCAGGACTGTGAGTCTGGGTGTCAGTGTCCCACCGGTTTGCTGGATGACAGCAGAGGAAACTGTGTTAAACCTCATGACTGCCCCTGTTCACATGACGGACAGTTTCATGCACCAGGAGCTGAGATAGCCAGGGATTGTAATAAATGGTGCAGAATCAACAGCCTTATACACATACACCATAGAGCTTATGGAATGCATGCAGTATGTTGAACTATATATAGTTTCTGTCAGTGTTTACCAGTCTGTCTGTCTGGCTGTAGTACGTGCCGATGGGGAACATGGAAATGTACTGAGCACAAATGTCCAGGAATCTGCACCATATACGGAAGTGGACATTACCAAACGTTTGATCAACAAAGGCTGGGGTTTAGAGGAGACTGCAGTTATGTAGCAGTGCAGGTATGCGAGGAAACATATTCTAGAAATGAAATCACAAATACACGCTTCATGCATGTTTCTTTCTTCTGAAGGACAAGTGTGGAAATCATACAGGTCATTTTCGTGTGGTCACTGAGAATATGCCTTGTGGGACCACAGGAACCACCTGTTCCAAAGCTGTGGATCTCATTCTGGGGGTGAAATTCTTAAAAAAAACTTTTAAAATAAATAACTTTTAAATAAACTGTCGTGAAGCAGTAAAACCTGTGACATGATGTCAGATTATTACATGTAACATTAATGTGGAAAGAGCAAGTTATGTATTAAAGGACTGTTTAATAGTGTTTACACTGCATCTGTGATTGTTATTGTCATTTAACCTTCATACGTCCACACAGAGGACTAGACTGGATCTCTCTGCTAATGAAGTAACAGCCACTGACATTGGAAGTGGTCCCCTGATCCAGTACAAAACAAGAAAGGTTGGAATGTATATTGTTATTGATGCTGATAATGGACTGACAGTTCTGTGGGACCGCATAACCACTGTCCGCATCATTCTACAACCAAGACATATGGTGAGTTAATTTAACAATTAAATTAGCTTTCTGTTTGTAAACAAACTGTTCACAAGTCCACACTGATGCTCCTACATTGTGCAGTGTTGCCAGTAACAATGTCCTGACAAATAAACAAACTGGTGCTTCCACAGGAAAACGTTTGTGGACTCTGTGGAAATTTCAATGGAAATGGAAAAGATGACTTTACCACTCAAGGACATTTGCAGACTACAAATATAGTGGAGTTTGTGGACAGCTGGAAAGTGTCAAGCAATTGTCCTGATTCAGAACCAGACTTGGACCCGTGCCTGGCGACTCCCAATCGACACACCTGGGCCAAAATACAATGTAGCATCATTAAAGAAGTTACTTTCAAAGACTGTCATCATAAGGTACAGTTCTGACACTCGGCATGAGCCCACAACAGAAGTTACTGTCATGTCTCACCGGTATGACTGATCCTTCAAAATCTAAATGTCAACAATCTAAGGGTTTGTAAATTACTATTGGGATAAACGTTTCCTTTAAATACCACTGCACACCAATTTTTCTATGAAATTCTTTCAAGAATGGAAATCTGTTCACACACAGGTGGATCCAAACCCGTATTATGAGAACTGTGTGAGGGACTCATGTGCATGCGACACAGGAGGAGACTGCGAGTGCTTCTGCACGGCTGTGGCGGCGTACGCTCAAGCCTGCAATGAAGCGGGTGTTTGTGTGGTCTGGAGGACCCCCGAGATCTGCCGTAAGCATCTTTCAGCTCTGAAATGAGACGATCTCATTTCATCACGTCATGTCACGTCAAGAACATCAGACAACCAGTTCATTTGGATTGTTTTAAAAACTTTAAATCCTAAATTCTTCTTGTATAAAACAAGATTGAATTGAGAACACATGGAGACATACTGTAAATGAAGCTGTTAAACGGTAACCTCTGAGCAATAATTGTGTGTACATGCTCTTATATGCGTCAACGTTTTGTTGTCAGCCGTGTACTGCGACTACTACAATGAGCCAGGTGACTGCACATGGCATTACAGCCCCTGCCATACGCCCTGCTACAAAACCTGTCTGAACCCTGAGGGTATCTGCAACAACACTTTACCCAACCTGGAGGGTGAGTTTATATCCACAGTACAGAACACTTCCATTTCTGAAGTTTGCATGTACAGTAGTTACAGTAGCATGTACGGTGCCTTACAATCAGTGCAGAGTGATCTTGTTTTGTAAAGTTTAGGGAAGTTATAAGAAAGCAATGAATATCCATTTTTGAATACCCAACATTTATTCAACGTTTAGCACAATACCTATACTGTGCAGGATGTTATCCAGAATGTCCAGAGGACAAGCCTATATTTGATGAAAAAAATCAGATTTGTGTAGAAGACTGTAACGGCACATGCTATATCAATGGTACCGAGTACAACCCAGGAGAGGAGATCCCAACTAAAGTGCCCTGTCAGATGTGGTAAGAAACCTTTCCTAAACAAACCTTCACTGAACAGCAGAACTTTTCAAATTTGTGACAATAACTAATACATATATTCATATTTCACAAACATTGCATCAACAGCATATGTGATGAATATGGAGAAATACGTTGTTTTCAAAGAACTGGTAAGAGGAACAGATTTTGTACCTGATGTATTTTAATTGTTGTGATAAGCTAAACATAATTTTATGTTTGTTTCACAGGTTGTTGCTACTACAATGGAACAGAATACGATGACTATGAAGTCATTTACAATGTTACAGATAACATGGGAATGTGTTACTATGCAATCTGTATAAATAACACTGTGATTGAAACAAAGAAGCCCTGCTCACCCGCACCCCCAACACCAACTCAAACTACATCGTCAACCACAGCAGAACCTACAACACCTTTTGAAGAAATTACCACATCCTCACAAACGGCCAAACCACACACAGTTTTCACATCTTCACCTACACCAACAAAAATGACTACAACAACAGGAACACCTCCTATATCATCCACAGTTCCTGGAAGTACATCAACAACAAAAGTTACAGAATTGCCATCTACCACAACATCTGCAACAACAACACCTGTTGTGGAAACTGAATCTACAACAGAAACTACCACATCCCCACCAACAGAAAAACCAGTAATTTCCACGTCTTCACCTACACCAACAGAAATGATTACAACAACGGCAACAGAAACTACATCACCATGTATTATATGTGAGTGGTCTGAGTGGTTTAATGTATATGATCCTAAAACAGGAGGATGGAATGATTTTGAGACATATGAAAATATT
>JBAJNP010014671.1:0-10733 GCA_036877545.1 Yasuhikotakia modesta | reverse complement strand
TTGCTGTACTTTTTAAACAATTTTATTAATAATTCTTTTTATGTATGTTATTAAATATTTGAATTATATTAAATGTCTTTCTGATTGTGTTTCTTTTACCTCTGTGATCATAACTCTGCTTTGCTTTATTTTGTGTGATTCGGTTGAGGTTGTGTCTTAACACGCCGCTCCTCATTCACTCGCTTTCTGCAAAGCTTTTTCACAACAGTGTGTTTTATTCAAATAAACTAGACCTGACTTGACTTCTACTGCTTTTGTGTGGCTTTCTCTTCACTTTCTATTAGTGCTGACAGAAACTGCTTCAGGAAGATAAAGGTACATGATCTCTGCTTTCTCTGCATCTTCTCACAAACATCTTTATGATTATTTGGAAGTGAAAACCTTCCGTCTGCATGAACAATACTAGCTGCTAATTTTGTACAAAGCCAAACTAACTGTCAAACAGCACGCAAAGCAACTTTGAAAGTTCATCTTTTAAACATTTTTATGTAAAAAAACATCTTACAATCAAATATTCTTACAATCAAGCTGTTAGGTGGGTAGTTCTCAGAGAACAGCTGCATCCAAACATCACCTGTGGAAAGTGACAGAACAAACGTCTGACGGACGCAGTCGGGGGACTTTAACTCACCCTCTGCATTCTGTTCTTCAGGTGGGAAAACTAACTGAGGAACGGATAAAAACAGGCAACAAACGAGTGAGATTCGAATGCAGATTCATTATTGCCCAGCAACCAGGAAGAGCTCAGAGAACATTAGCATGCTGAGAGTTTACCCTCCACTGAATTAGTCCTTCATCTTTTTACTCACTCTTATTTATAGTTCTGGCGTGCCTACAGAGGATAAAATCTTTATTTAGGCACTTATGTTTGTCTTATTTGCATTTGCACGTTCCAAGACATAAAAGTTTTATTGGTTGCCTTCTGAGAAAAACGTCCTAGAAACATTTGAGGAGCTAAATTTAGGGCACATGTGTGAAGGGTCTCTAAATGTGTCTGAGGTCTGAGGGGGTGACGCTGTTTGCCTGATATTTTATTCATTTCTCATGTTCCCTCAGAATCACAGATGCTAACTAAATGCTTCCTGCTTTTACATTTTGAGGAAATGTTTAACTGTCCTCTTTAAAGACAGGAGCAACATTTTGCCTCTTATGCTGAGAGTGAATTTGCTTTATTGTAAATGAAACCTCAGCTTGTGGAGTTTGTTATAAAGAAATTCACAAGATCATAATTATCTGATAAACAATTAAACTGGCAAAAAAACTGATAGTGATCAGAATATATTAAGCCACTAGGCAATCACCTAGCAACCATCCTAAACACCCTAGCGACCGCATAGCAGTAAATATATTTCATACACATGTGACTAATTCCCTACAATTGTATGTGGCCATTGATGAGTGTTTAATACTGGAATGCCTCTAGGCCAATCAGCTTTGAGATTTAAAACAACCTTCAAAACAACATTTGTCAAAATATCTTACACATATAAAGCTACATATGAAACAAAAGCTTTTGAGTAGAGATTACTGTAGCATTTCCTCTGTCTTTGTTTTCTAAGATCCTTATTCAATATGCAGTATTTGAACAGTAACGTGACTCATGTTCTTGTTTCCTGCTCTCGTAACAACGTCCTCAAAAACATTCAAATCAAGAATGAGATGCACAGACACATTTGGACATATTTCTGTATTTAAAACATACTGGATACAGAAACACCACGCATCTCCCCAGCGAGGTAAACCATGGAAAACAAATTTAAGTTCAATTTAAGTACAAATTCATCCTATGGGATAAAAAGTCTAATGTTCACACAGAATTTAAAATGTTACACTGTGAAGAATCGCATCTATAATTAAAATGCTGTTAAAACATTTTGTGGCTGCCAGGTTTGCATTGTTTGCTTTAAAATGCAACAGAGAGACTTATGAAAACATGAAAGGTTAGATCAGTTGAGTCTGAGTTCTTTCAGACGATGTGCTTGTAAAGTCACTGAGGGAGAGATGAGGAAGAGAGGAAGAGAGGAAGATTTCTCCCAGTGGAGTGGATATTAACGCTGACAGCTGGAATTCTGCTGGAATGTTGCACAAGAGCTGCTGCTAGATTCATTTGGGCCACCCCATGTTTCACTGCTTTCCTCTTTCTCTCACGAGGGACAGAAAGATACAGAACTGGATTGATCCAGAACGGAAGAAAAACTGCAGGGCAGTGAGTTTAAAAGGAACAGATATTGGTTCCACAGATAAAGAGTTAGATTTTAAAAACATACATCAGTAAACAAAGGTGCTACAAACATTTCTTAGTAAATGTGAAGAGCATATAGTCAACAACCCATACTATCTTGTGTACTGGAAGAGATTTCTGCATCAGTAAGTTTTGCTTTATATGCTTTCTGAACGGCTTAGATGCTCAAGTAAGACTTAAAACTTTCCTGGAATCGGTTTTCCTAGATCTGCAATTTTATTTCTTTTACAAAGAGACAGAGATTTTCAGTTCCTGCAATGCCACACAGCCTCGCTCAGTAATAGTCCTCACAGGAGAGTTACTGTTCAGCTAAAACTCTCATCTCCTCCATGATTCTGTCTTTATTCCTCTTTATGCTCTCAGGCTAATATCCAAACCCTCAGGACTATAATACCAGAGTTTCTCTCATGCTAAGTCCTTCTGCTGATGATATCAAACCCTGAACCAGATTGAGCTGAACAAACCCAATGAAGCTGCTGTGTCTTCAGATGTGATGTGAAGCTTCTTCAGATGCTGCCAAGAACTTCAGGAGATACGGCTGACTGAAACTTAACTTGCTTTAACAAATAAATGTAATAAATAAAAACCTTGAAACATGTTGCAATGTGAAAAGAACTCACAATAACACAAATATATAATAATTCTATAGATATTTATATTAATTAATATTAAGAAATAGTAATATTGATTTCCATGTATGTGACATGAAGGTTTATAGTCTCTCAAGATAGGTGTCAGCAGTTTCATGAGTTTGCCTCAAGTTTTATGTTAATATAATTTACCAGAAAATCTGAGATTTCATGTTGTGTATTAAATAAAAAAGAAGTAAATGCTAAAGGTACAGACCATCAGCAGAAGAAAAAACATCTTAAAAACATCCAGGTCTTAAGTCCTGTTTTATTGCTGAGACAGTTTAAGTTAATCTCTGATCAATATAAATAGGGCTTTCAGAAGAACAGAAAGATCTGTCAGAAGATTGCCTTCAAACATGACATGCCAGACAGCTTATCTGTGTTAAAGACTTGATAACTTATAGAGCCGTCTCAGAGCTCCTAACATCCTCAAGTGCAGATCTTCTCAACAGCTAGATAAAAACTTGCTGGACCCTGAAGCTGCAGATACTTTCATCTCAGCCCCTCCACACTCCTTAAAACCTGCACAGAAATGTAGCGCTCAGCACCTTTACAAACCATTAATAATTTAACCTCACATTACATTTGATAATAATAGAGTCTGTGGTAAACTTTCTTACAGTACTTCAGTAGTTGTTAGAAAACTCTGAAGTTTATGAAGTATTATCTAGTCAGTGGCAGAGCTGTTGTAATCTTTTATCCAAACCCTCTTCATTCCAGTTAAACCACACAATAAAACCTCTGGTCAAGTACCACTCGCATTTTCTTCAAAAACTCAAAGTCTAGTTAAATTCAGCTGTAGGGAAACTGAAGATCTGCATAACATCTGTGAACACTGCCCCACACTTCTACAGTAACGACTCTGTGAAGTCATGCAGAATGTGTCTGTAGAATTTATCTAAGACTTTATTCATTGTAGAATGTCTAGTATAATTTATTTGAGAATAAATGAGGGTCATTTCTATTGTTTTATAAGCACAAAGACAGGCCTGTACTAAGCTATTGATATAATCTCTGCATATTGCTGCTTCACAAAAAAACTGAAATCATTTTACAGGCTAATGTAACGTAAGAGTTAAACAACTGCAGGCACAAACCACATCACTGCCAATGACACATATTCCCATTTTTACTTTTAGTAGTTGATTTAAACAATCAATTATTTTGCAATCGTGCACATGTGCAAAAGCAGAACATGATTATACAATAAACAGACGCGACATCACGCGGCTCATCGCAGCATTAATAACTTCTGTTTTCATTAACAGCCAGTGAGAACATCACAGGGTTCTGGAAGAAGAACGCAGCTCAGTTCCACACACAGCAGTCTGCATTTAATGAAAGATTGTAATTATGATTATTATAATGGATCAGTTGTTGACAGACAGATGCCATGTCTTCTCATCTGTAGTGCTTTATAAGAATATCACGTTTTTTTTGTAAAATCTGTTTTATTAAAACATTCACTGAACAATTAAAGAATAAGATGAGAGAGTCAGACACACAGGTGCAGGAGCCACCGGGGTTAAAAGCCATGGGACAGCGGCCTCGTGGGACACACAGGTCGTGGACAGCCATTATAAAAGCGTTGATGCTGCCGCGTGCCGCTAATAATGTTGTGTATAAAAGCAGAGGCGTCCTGTGGAGTCTATCTGGCAGAAGCTTTGTTCCATGAATGAAAAGGAGCTTTTAACAAAGTCTTTCGGTTTCTTCAACAGATCTGTATTCATGAGAGAAGCTCTGCTGAAAACCTCACGTTATCCTGTTTATTTTGTGCTCACGGACGCTAGTCTACAATGTCCTGCTTCATATCAAAAACAAACAAGCAAAAGCTGCAAAATAATTTACTGGCATGACTGCCATTTTATTTGGATGTTTCAGCACCGTTCAGATCTCTGTGGTTGTTTTCAGGTAAAATCTCCAAATTCAGCCCCTGGTCAGAGGAGTTTATATCTCTTATGTCTGAATACAGCGTATGAGCGGTACATGTTAGAGCTGTTTATCATCACTCACTATTCTTGTACTGAGAGGAAATTGCCTCAGATGTCCTATTGTGTTTCCTGGAATACAGAAACATAATATAAGACTGTAGAAACATGGGAGTAAGTTATGACAAATGTCTATTTTTATATTCTTGTTTTATATAATCCCTCATGCGTCAGTCTTTCAATCCTACATTTTCTCAATCATGTCACAATTCAAAGTTATCACCGTATAATATCTTGACTGAAGCCCTGGAGTGAATGATAAGGCCACACGTCTCTTATCTTCTAATGGTTTATCTCTCTCAGATCCTTCAGAGGCCACCGGTCAGATGGACGGCCGGTCATATTGATTTCATCTCTGTTGAAATCCCATGACAGAATCAAAGGCTTAAAGTCCTGCTCTCATGTCCAGTGTCTTTTTGTGAAGACCACCATGACTTCAGGTGGAGACCCTCAGCTTTAATAAAACCTCCTGAAAGCCCCTGCAGTTGATTCTTCAGGGCTGACTGGTGACTGCTTTTGTGAGGGTAAAGCTCTGTGTCAGATGAACAATGATTGGCTGACTGTCTGCATTAGGAAGAGATGAGGTCAGCTTCACCAACACCTGCAGAGATCTCTGCACACAATCTCAAGGGTGATGGTGACACATCTGAACACATCATGTTTCAGCCCTGCCTGCTCTTATAGCTCTTATATTGAGTAACAGAGGGGAAACTACAACAGTAAACCCATTTCTTACTTGTAACAGCCACCTAAGCTACAACAGCAGAGTTCTCTGTAGTGTGAAGCTGGTGTCTAAAGCTCTCCTCAGGCTGGCCTGACTCTGGCCTTGTGCAAACAAGTGGTTAAACAGTCCTAAGAAGTGGCCAGCGCTCAACACGTGGCCATCTTGACACAATGCAAGGGCACAGAGCTCTGCAGTTCACATGCAAATGACCAAATGTTACTGCTGCAGGCATACCAACACAATAAAATGATTATGAGGAGAAGATAAAAAGACTTTGCCCGGAGCTCAAAATAAGCAGTGAGTTTAACCATCTTAATCATTCTCCCAGTAAAGACACAGGCTTTATATTTTTGTCTTCATTCTTTCATAGCC
Organism: Yasuhikotakia modesta; assembly: GCA_036877545.1. Lineage (NCBI taxonomy): Eukaryota > Metazoa > Chordata > Actinopteri > Cypriniformes > Botiidae > Yasuhikotakia > Yasuhikotakia modesta. Next base: position 4,775 of record JBAJNP010014671.1, on the reverse strand, counting down.
TTAGGAAAGATGAAATCTCATAATGAACCATAATTTTTCCCCCAGATGTAACCTGTAGAACATTCTACAACCTGCTCTGAAGGTAGAATCTGAGATACTATAGCAAACTAAATCATACATTATATAAACATGAGAAAGCTGGAATTTAAAAATATAAGAAGCAAGTGTTACTCAGTTCTTTAGAGCTAAAAAGCTTTTCTGATAACAAAAGAGCCGTCACATCTCAGGCTAAAAGCCACCATCTAGCACTTGATTATACATTAGATTTATTCATACACATGTACAATTTACCGTCTCTGACATTTTTATCTTCACTGCATGTGTTAAAAGAATAGTTTTCATCCGCTGAGTAAACAAGCAGGTTGCAGCTGAAGGAGTGTTTAACAGCACTGACACCCGCTGGGCATTAGGGGGCACCATCACACTCTGCTGCTCTGTGATCTCAGGTCATTTGTCCTGGCAGGACAGAAAATGACTGTGAAAATGATCATGTTCATGTTTAGAGGAAAGAATCCTTACAGTGTATGAAAAGACTGAATGGTGGCAGACGGCAGGTAGGATTGATCAATATCTAATCAGTGACTGGGGAAAAACATGTTTTTGCAAGCGTTCACAGATTACACAAGGAGGTCAGCGGCAGGAAAAGAGGGGATGTATTACATCCAAAAACAATCTTTAAAGCGAGACCCATTTGCTGTGTGTTACTAGTAAGAACAAATATAACACAGTACAGAAACCAGTAAATAAACTGGATAACATCTGGAAATAAAAATGCCATTTAAATTTCATCCAAACATTAATGTAACTGTATGAAACATAATGAACTGATGGTCCATAAAGATGCTCACTGTAGCTCTATATTCTCTGATGATATTTATCACTTTCCACTCTTTTAAACTGAACTTCATCTTCTTGTCATTTCAGTTCAAAATTCACAATTTCAGATTTCAGGTTGTGATGTGACACTGATCTCATTCTGCAGTACAGTGTGTGACTTCACTCACTAAACCTCCTGCCTAAATCACTGAAACACAATCCTGAATTTATAACCAACTAACTAACAATTTTAGGTTGTAAGTTTCCTCAATGTTTCCAATAAGCAACAAAAACATAAAAAATATTTTAAATGTTATAGGAACTTTCAAAATATCCAGTTTTTAGACTTAATGCTGTTTAATTATAAGAACTTTATTCAATTTTTTTAAAGTGTTCCACTAACTACGTTAACTACGCTTTTTGCTATGCATGAGATATAATGTTATATATTAAATGACGTTCTGGTAACGTTAGAATGTTCCCTGTGAAATGTTGTCCATATAAGACACTTTATGCTGTTATGATCCAGTCTATCCAGTAACTCAGTTACGATCACAGCATTAGCGTTCAGCGCTCAGTCAGTCAGTTCTGTCACAGAACACTGACCCAGATCTCATTCAAACACAGGGACTGAAGTTCTGTGTGCTTGATTTCTGTGTTGGATTGGAGATAATGTGAAAACAGTGTGTCTCCAGTGAGTGCAGGACTTCAGACGAGTGCTTGTTCCAGTGTTGTCTGATTCTATCGCCAGACACAAAGTCTTACAGAGTTCCTGTTTCTGTGCTGCCGGCTCAGTCTCTCCGGATCGCCTTCTCATCTGTGTTTTACAACCACTGCAGAAGCGAGTGACTTTGATTTCAGTTCTTTCATTAACTGGTGAGAACCGAAGGCCTGTTGTCACAGTCCAGCACATACACCCCCTAAAAGTGCAAATGCTAAAAGTGTTACTTGTACCTGATATGGCCTTTAACTTTTGCTCTTACCTGTGGAACACAATTTAGCCGGATCATGTTCAGTAATAATGTCTTCAACCTGAATAACTATATAAGTATGTTTGAAGAAGTATAACTTTAGATTAACTAGTTGGACTGACAGATTTTACAGAGATGTAGAGAGGTGTAGGCGTGGATGCGTGATAGGCCATACATTAAATGTACATATTCTAATGTATGGAAAATAAATCATTTAAAATAATGCTCATTATTGTGTGATATTGCTTTTATAACAGTTCTACAAACATGATGGTAAAGTACTTAAAATGGAGAAACATTATTTTGCTTCACTCTCGTTTCTAATAAGACTGAAATGAAAATCGCACACAAAGACAATCTGATCCTAACCACAGCTAACAGGGGTTCTGATGTTCCTACAACACTCAAAATGATTTTGTTACTTGATGGAAAAATTAGGGAAATTTTAGGGAAACCATATTATGTATTACATTAGTTCATACTATATTAATATCTCAAAAACATACCTAACATTTATGTCAACTGGATAATACGCTACAATACATTTGTTTGTCCTCAGGTATGAAATATGAATAAATGCATTTAATTTTCACTCTTCTCTGATTGGTCCACACACTCCTGACAGTCGGCTGTATGGATGTGATTTATGGTTCTTCTAGCCGGAGTCAAAACAATCTTCAGCGTTCTGTGTGAAAATCACAGCATCAGATTCTGAGGAGAATGTGATATTTTGGTGATTGAACAGATGTTATTATCTCAACAGAACAGATGAAAACAGCAGCGCAGGTTAGCAGGATGGATTAAGTTGGGTTTCAATAATCAAAATTAGCTCGAGTTACACAAATTACTGTCCTGATCACACACATCTCTTCATAAATACAAATTGGCTGCAGGAAAAGCATGCAGTGATTATTGCGTCAGGTAAAAACTCTGATCTTTAAATAATTTATATTCTCTAACAAGCTTGAGCTGCACAGAAAACATTCATGCTTTTGAAAACACAAACACTTTAACTGGGTGACAATATCACGATCCGTACCTCAGCTTCTTCTAAAACCACAAAATATATTTCAGGACAACCAACAGTTAAAACATTACTGAAGAAAATTTTTTTAAGACCTAAACTTCACCAAACTCCTCCAATAACAGACACCTGTGAAAGTTCCTTAAAGGTATTTTCCAGACACATTTCAGGTGCATGATAAACAGTCTAAAGCTTCTGTCTTTCTCACTTTCTGAATTTGGAAATAATCCACTCATTTTCTGTTTGCTTCTCTTCCACACGTCCCATTTTTATTGTGTTTCATTCTCTCTCCTAAAAATCTGTTTCCAGGCAATAATCTTGTTGTGTTAGAGACAGACGGCTCTTTGATTACACAGATAGAGGTTTGTTGTGGGCTTTCACAACATGTTTGAGTATAAAGTTGACTTAGTTGTAGACAAATTACTGTAGGACTTTCTTTAAAGTTCACCTTTAACTACAGATTTCTGCATCGTCCTCATCTGACCCGCCCACTTCTGGTGTCAGAGTCCTCCACCAATAATCTGATGAGGTGTGTGTCACTAACCAACCAGGTGTGATTGAACAGGGACACATCTGAAATGTGCAGCATCTGTGGTCTTCCTGAAATAGGGACAGTTTTGTTTTTTAAGGCTTATTTTTAATAATATGTTATTTTTGTAACACAATAGCCTTTAAAATGGAAGTAATTATTCCAGTAGGTGACAGATAATCTATTCTGTGACACCGCAGGGTTGAATCTTCTCCACTGGTTTTTGTGTCTCATTGGAGGTTTTGTTATCATGGCTATTGTCAGGACAGCGGTGTTGTGCCCTCATTAGGCAGCACTTGCCTGGTGTCCTGAAAGGCTGGGGAGCAGAGATGAGGGCTGAACGCTTCATTGCAGCTTCTTCATTATTCTCCTGCATGTTTATTCTTGAATAACTCTTTTGTGTTGAGCTCTTTTAACACACATCACACTGGCCAACTGCACTATTGTGCTCCCAGACTCTTCTGGGATCAGTGAAGCTGTGGATCTGCGCTCCATACTGAACATCTCACAGACACATTCTCATTTTATAACCAGTGTTTCTCAGCCAGAGTTCACTGGGAGATATTATTACTGATCATTTTAAAGTAAAGTTACTAAATGATCTTATTTCGGACAGTTTCAGTGAAGATGTAAATGTTATTATATCTAGAGTTTTGGCTTGTTGAAAAAAAAATACACAGTACTACAAACACCTAATTACCTCCAACACAGTTACACACTGAAACATGCATTTTCTGCAAAGCTGCTTTAAAATATGACATATGGTAAAATAAATGAGAAATGAATGTACTGCACACAACGTGTACAATAACAAACCGTTCCAAATGCAGGGTCATACAAACAAAGGTTTGTGTGTTTGTGAATCCCCGGATCGGCTGTTCCTCTTTACCTGACAAGCAGATACAGGAGAAGAGTAAATGCATGTCTTTAAACTCCTGAGACTGATGCTGAGTCTGCATTTATATTCATGCATCGCTGCTACAATAAACTGCAGCAGCAGAGACTGCATTCATTGCTTACTGTGACTGGATGCTTCATCACTCAATTACAGAGAGAGAGAGTCACTCGCCCAGCCAGAATCTCTGAGGAACTGAAGTTCTGAACGTATGAATGTTGTGATCTGATGACACAGAGCTGCACGGGGTTTAAAGCACATTAATGATCTATCTGACTGAGATTTGCTGATGTTTGCTGTATAATTGCATGTGTCGGCACACACAGAATGAACAATTAGATGTTTAATCAGACCTCAGTTTTAACTCTCACTGCTGAAACATTTAAAAAGCTTAATTATCTGGACAGATTCCAGTTGTTCTCCTGACAGCTGCCTATTGGTTGTGTTATAAACCGTAACAAAAATGCTTATCGTACAAATCTAAAGAAAAATCTACAGATATTGTAAAGTAAAACTAAATGTTCTTGTATTTATACGCGC
>JBAJNP010014670.1:0-10736 GCA_036877545.1 Yasuhikotakia modesta | reverse complement strand
GCTTCCTCCCAGTTCTTGTTCTCTCTTACCAGAATCAGTTCAGGCGCCCAGTTATAGCAGAAAAAAGTACGTTGGTGATCACAGTTTGTGTGATAGAGCCAGTTATGTTGAGCTAAAGCACAAGAGCCATAGTAGTCATTGTTATAATAAGATGATAAGATGATGTTTGAATTTATTTCAGTTCCATCACTCCATTGCCAATTGTTTGTGGAGATCCTGTTTAGGCCAATCCAGCAATCTTTGTTGTAGTAAGGATTACCTGTGTTTGAATCAGATCCGAGATTTGCGTTCATGACATTTATTGCATCTTTTAACCTCCAAAGGTATTCTCGACTCTCTACAGTGGACAGGTCTCCATAGTTCTCTCTGCAATAACGTTGAGCATCTCTCCATGATTTTGCCTCATTTATGAAAAAGTGTTGCCTGTACAGAGCTGCAGTCAGCTCACATTGAGCTGACAGAAGAAGAACAAACACCACAATCTTCATCTCGTCTGTTGAGGGCTAGTCAGTCAACATTGTCTTAAGACAGATTTTTGTAATGTTTGGGCAGTTTCAAATTTGTTAATCAGCTGTGTATGCAAATATTAACTTACCAATTGCATAAAAATGCAAAGGTACTGCAATGATCCAAGTAAGTCAGGATCATTTACATACATTGAGGTTAAATGTCTTACCTATGGTCAAAATAAAATAAAATTTAGAGAGATAAATAATAGATTTATATTTATACAAAAATGCATACAACTTTTAATGCACATTGAACAGCTGTAATAAGATTATTAAGAAAATACAAAAATCTTATCCTGGTAAAGAGAAACTCAAAAACCCATAATTGTCTTTGGAATATTTTATTGCTTGTAAGGGAGATCAGTGCTCAATTCATAAATGTAAAGATCTCAATAAACAAAGAACATACACTCTTATATATGTCCCTTTTAGGGTGTTGTTCTTTATCATTGATCCCAAGTTGTTAAGTATGCATCCTTTAGTTTACCAATCAACACTCATAAACTCATTTTTATTGCCTTATATGGAATATCTTAAAACTTTCTTCTGGTCCACCTACTCTTGCCTCCTCCCATCTAGCTCCTCAGTCTCATCTCTCTCCCCCTCCCATCTGACTCTCATCTCCTTTATGTATAATGGCTTATATTCTAAGGTGAAGCTTTTGTATTGACCTACAATTTCGACATATTGAGGCAATCATGGCATCAAGGGTTTTATTAAATTGTTTGCTGTACTCAATGGCACAGTGTTGTTGACTTACACATCATTTCTTGCATTTTAACATTTTACCCACTGCCCTGTTCACCCAATACACATGTAGCAAATTTTAAAGGATGCTTAAGCCAAAAACAAATGCAAAGCTTTTAGTTAAAAACAAACACAAACCTAATGCAAAACATGTCACAGCACGTAAGGGCAAATACAAAACACTGATGTCACCTTTGCCTCTTTAATATACAAAAAGAGATACATTCTGCATCTTAAACATTATATGTACATGTAATTGAATTATACGCTTTATTATAAATTCAGGAGGTGTCATATTAACTGAAATTAAAGTAAATCATCTAACACACAGGACTATAACTGGCTGTGTTGTTTTGCCACATTATGAGCTTTTCTTTAAAAAACACTAAATAGTAATAGTAATATTTAAAAAATTAAAAAAAAAATTTAAATCAACATACTTTAAAACTTTTCTTTCACATGCTGTGAAGTTTCTCAGTGTGACAGCATTGGATCCAAAAGCATGGGGATTAGCAAGAGGCAGGTGGGACAAATTAGTTGCTATGAGAACAAATGAGGACCTGAAAGGTGACTACAGAAACATGGCTAGAATGGTTTCTATAGAAACAAAGGTCTAGTTAACCCTCACTGGTCAATTTTGCCTAATTGTGGCAGATAAAGTTGCCATGTGGGTTCAAGGTAAACTGGGCCACATTTAATCCTTACTTAAAGGATCATTTTATGATACATTAAAACCAACTGAACTGGTAGAGTATAATGACATGATCCTAAAATGTTTAATGATATATACCATCCACATTTTAAGGTCTTTTCAAAGTCTAGGCTTTACACAATGATACATTTTATTAAATATTTGTGGGTTTATATATGACATTGCAAGTTACTGTAAGAAACAGGGTACGGGGTATGTCTGGCATATATGCCTGGTTCACACTACAGGATTTTTGCTCTGTTTTCTGTATAGTTCGCGTGCTGCAACAAGATGGTGAGACCTTATTGTGTGTAGTGTCGGCACCAGGGTGATATAAGTAGTCTTATAGTCCTGTAGTGTGAGCTTACCTTCACTTTAAAGCTGCAATTCATGACCTTTGCCATTTCTGTTACTATTTTTTTCTTCACGTAGAAAAGTTCATTATAAATTATTGCTGTAAGAACTAGCAATACTAGTAGCAAATAAAGAGACGAGACGTAATTGTTTGTGGAATACAAGATGATCAAGTAGATATTCAGTAGACAAAAGTAAAAACACTTTTATCTTTAAAAGATAAAGATAAGTGGTCAGAGAAACTGAAGATAAAGAATAATGACAGCAACCGCTCTGAATGAATCCACCTGTGAGTTACTCTATATACATACTGTAAACACTAGATGTCGCCATTAAGCCAGAAACAGCTGACGTGAGCTGAAAACAACAAAATTAAATTCCATCATAGAAGAACACGCACTTGGGATACCAGGAAGAGTCACATGGAAGAATTAGGCATGATGAAAAGAGTGCATACACTGACGGCAGATGATGATGACATACTTAAAGAATATAAATATCTGTTTGCTGGTCTGGGATGCCATCATATGCCAGGATACCATCACATACAAACATATATGTGCCATATTGTATCACATAACAAACAGGAGTTAATCCCACCTGGTCGGTATTAATAAAAGTGTGAAGCATCACCTCAAGACAAGTGGCTAGAGTTTTATACAATATTTACAGGTCTACATAAAGAAAAGAGATAGGACAATAAGACCCACACCACCAAGGGAATTTGCCTCAGTAACAGAATACATCTTTTAGCTACTAACAAGAAGATGAAGCTAATTGGTCCTGGAGTTTTCCCATTGGTAGTGCATTGATACAATTAAACGTTTCACAAAATCTGCTCTTTAGACATTGTGGCCGCTTGGCCAGGTAACACAGACATTCCCCACTCACCCAGAACCATAAGCCTGCCAGGAACCGCAGTCCACACACTGGTTGTCTCATTGATTGCAGCAGTTTGATTAACTTGAATGAGCATGAACATTAGTTAAAAGTTGTTGGTATGTATTTGTCAGTTACAGTTACCCATATCAGAAATGTGACCTCTACATTTAATCCATCCTTAGTGAGGAGTGAACACAAACACACCCAGTGGGCAGTGTGCAGCTATCCCTACAGCACCTGGGGAGCAATTTAATAAAGCTTTAAGATAAAATTTTTATTAAATTAATTAAGCTTCAAGATACGAATGATTTAGAACAATGTGTGATTCATAATCATAAAAATCTCATACAGTAAAATCTATTCACTCAAAACACATTAAGCAAAGAATGCGTCAGGATAAAACAAATGCAAAGGTTTTTATAGTAAAAAACAAAAACAAATCATATGCAAAACATGTCACTTTAGCACTTTAAGGCTAAAACAACATTTGATTTAAACTTTTTTCACTTTAACTTCAAACACTGGCTCTTTAATATTAAAATAAAGTCCTGCATTGTGTGACATTTAGATGGTGAATGGGGGTTTGATGTAGCACTAACATGATGGGCTATAACTGATAACTGATGGGCTATGCTTTACAATTTCAAAAAGTCCCACAACTACTGTAAATAAAGCAACTATATGTCCGTGTACATATAGTAAGGTCTTACGTCTTTTGTTTTAATTAATGGCACAATATAACATAAAATAAATAAAATTACACAACAAAATTTGGGATTGTGAGCATTTATGGAGTTGAACCAAAGACTTGATATTAGTTTGATGACTTCTGTGACAAGTGTAAACTTCTGGGACACCATTAAGTGCATTCTTCCAGTGAGGAAAGAGGAGGATTTTAGCCATGCCAAACAACTAACTATGAGAACTAGATTCATCAGTATAACACTGCAAAAACTAGACCAACCACTCAAAAATGACTAAACACAATCAAGTATTTGTTCATGCAGTTTATTTGTGTTGTTTGTTTTTAACTTTAGAATTAAAAGGCAAAGACTTTCAGAAATCATGAACAAAATATTAAAGATAAAATGTGTAACTTTACTGTACATTCAGCTAATAAAAATTAGACATTTAACAAAAATTTTATTTAGTGATATATAGCGATTTAAAGTGTTTTACAAAGTACAGTTTTAGTGTAAATAATAAACACTACTTTGTAAATTGTAGACATTCATTTAGACAACTTGTTTTTTCTTTCTTTATCTTTATTTTTCTTCTAAATCTTTACACCTTTGCATAAAAAACTAAATGAATTCAGATGTTAATCAGTTTTACTACATTATGAGAGATTCAACATATTCTATTTTATTATTAATGTACAAAAGTATTTAAATTGTTGACTAATATTATGGAATTATTTTACCGTCAACCAACTGGGCAGTATTCAGTGAAAAAATCAAGAATAATTGAATGAAAATAACAGAATAAGTTTATTTTTTAATCAATCTCCCCTCTAATAACATACAAATTTATGTTTCTCCATACAGTCCCTGTTCTCCCAACTCTGAGTTTCCGTGTTTCGAGATCCACAGTGAAAGGGACTGGCAGGACATGCTGGCAACTGGACCAGGTTATCCAGAGTCTCTCCACTCAGCCAAAACCACGATCCTGCCAGGAACCGCAGACCTGTCCACACGCTGGTTGTCTCATTGATTGCAGTAGTTTGGTTGAGTTGAAGGAGATGTCTGTTGGTGGACAGACTGGCTAAATCAGTGTGGTGAGTCCTGCAGTATTGTAACGCTTCCTCCCAGTTCTTGTTCTCTCTTACCAGAATCAGTTTTGGCATCCACTTATAGCAGATGAAAGAGTACATGTCTGTACAGTTACTGTCAGACAACAAGTCATACTGAATTTTAGCACAGTGGCCATTCTGCAATTCAGTTACATATATGTCAGTATTTACTACATCACCATCACTCCACTGCCAACTGTTTGTAGAGATCCTGTTTAGACCAACCCAGATCGCTGTGGTAGAATTTGGATTGTATCCTGTGCTCTCTTCTATTAAAGCATCTATCTGTTTGCTTAACCCCAAAAGTTGTCCTTGACTGTTTATGGTGGACAGGTCCCCATAGTTCTTTCTGCAATGATTTTGAGCATCTCTCCATGACTTGATGCTTTGTATAAGAATGTGTACCCTGTACAGAGCTCCAGTCAGCTCACAAAAAGCCAGCAGAAATTGAACCACGACAATCTTCATCTCGTCTGTGATGGCACAGTCAGTCAACACTGTCCTAAGATACTCTAATGTTAGGGCAGACTTCACATTTGTTATTCTGTGATTTATGCAAATATTCACTTAAAGGGAAAAATGCCAACTGCCTAAAAATGCAAAGATATTGTAATGATTAAACTCATGCAGTGAGTTTAAATGGACACCACCAGAACAAAAAAAACAAAATTGCTTTGAATTGTGATTTATAACATATTGCATGTTCAATATACCTAAACTGTTATACATTGATCCAAAGGTCTAAATTAATAAAGCATTAAGATAAGAATCATTTAGAACAATGTGTGATTTATAATCATTAAAATCTCTTACAGTAAAATCTTTATTCACTCAAAACACATTAAGCAAAGAGTTCGTCCGGAAAAAACAAATGCAAATGTTCATATAGTAAAGAACAAAAACAAATACAAACTGTATGCAAAACATGTCACAGCACTTAAATGCTAATAAAAACATTTGACGTCAACTTTTGCCTTTTTAACTTCAGACACTGGCTCTTTAATATAAAAGTAAGAACTGCATGTTAAACTGCATTGTGTGAAGTTTTGAAGGTGAGTGGGATTTTGATGTAGCGCTTACATTTAGAACATGTAATAAATAATGGGCAGAGCCAGATCTGTTTTTTTTTTTTTTTGCTATTTTTACATTAAAATTTTGGAAAAATCTGTGGAATTCTGAAGAAAAGTTTTACATGTGTTACAAAGTTTTTAGACTACTCTTAGGAGAATATTTATTAGGAACAGTTTGTCTCAGTGTTAAATGGCACAATATAACATTAAAATTACACAAAATGTACTGCTATTAAAGCACAAATTTGTAAGCATTTTTTTAAACTGAAGCAAATGTCAAATTTGTGGAAATAAAGGAAATTGTAGCAAAGACCGGAGATATTGGTTTGGTGCACAAGATGACACCTGTAAACTTCTGGGACACTGTTGTGTACATTATTCCAAACACTTTCACATTGTGTACATTCTTACACTTAATCAACACGTATTCAACAACATGGCACTCAAAATGGCACTCAGGCTAATAGCACTCATAAAAACACTTAGTCTTCCTTTTAAAACAACATTCATAAAAATGCTTTACTTGCTGTATTGCTTTTACTGATTGTTGGTTTTACACAAATTTCGTTTTTACACATTGGCATTGCAAATATGTCCTGTTCAAAGCCAAGCGTTTTCAGCCTTTTGTAACTTATGGCCCACCAATGAAGGAAACAAATGAAGGAACAATAGAAACAGTAGATTAACTGAATAAAAGCAACAGTCTTACAAGTGTGGTGCCAGTTTCCCTAGACTAGCATAGAGGAAATAACTTTCATAGAGCAATTAACTTTCATAGAGCAATTAACAAGTGCCAATNAATTTTTTTCATTAAGACAGGAACACAGATAGAAGGAAAGAAGTGTTAGTAGATTAAGTACAATTGATTGGGCAGGTACTGTCAGAAAATATGTGTTTTAGTCTTTTTTTTGAAGACGTAAAGCGAATCACCAAATATGAAAGTATGAACATAGACTGACAGAAAATATAAAAACATATTCTGATACACCGTAAGTCTTTGTGATAGTGTTTGTGACTGTAGCAGACTTAGTCAAGTAATATATATGAAAACTGTTTAATCATAGAGAAGACCCAAGTTTACTCAGTTATCATTCATTCCTTTAACCATAACAAGGCAAATCACATTGTATTCATACAATGAATGTATACAAAATGTATAACTGCCCAAATTAATCATACATATTAAATAAATGTAAACATTGCATAAACACTACATGTATTACATTAGAAAAGCAACTGCAGTCTGTTTTGATTAACACACGATTATTTTGGAAAATAAGGACTTTCTATAAAATTTACACAAGTTACACAAAACTTGATTTTAAGCTCTTGCTTGTCATTTTTAAATAATTCTTGATAAAGATGTGTCTGCTGTGCCTTTTCTTTATTAATTATTTATCTTCCCTATCTTTCTACACAACAGGTTCACAGATGTTTGTCTTAAGGCAACGTTGTAAATTGTTTTTGAACTTGTGTGACTGGATATGTGTGTCATTTAATTTAAATGTATACTCTTATAAACAATTCAGTTGAATAATTATCCAGACAGTCACACTTGCGTATTATATTAATGTTTTCATACCACAATAATGCGATTTTTACATTTGTCAGTAAAATAATGTCATAATAAAGCTACATAAAAACTGATCCCCTTGGTGAGTCACACAAAACTCAGGTGAGCTATCCTGATTTGTTTATTGTGTGCCTTTCTTGAGTCAACAACTTTTACAGCCATGGAAGTCCATTAAAATTCAGTACACTGCTTTCTGGTCATTCTACAGAAATGTCCACTTTTGGTATTGCAAGATTTTTTTTCTAACATTTAAACTTAGACCACATCATTAGATTACCTTTTGACTTTTTGAATATAATTTTGTGGTGCTTTAATTCTATTTTTAATTTAAAACAATGCCACATTGATGGCTTAATAGGATGTGATTTTTCAAATAATTTTCAAAATAAAAATTGTAAACCTAAAGTGTTGTTCAAGTGTAATTTCTGAATAGGGTAGGGACAGAAAAAATGGATGTTTCTAAAGAATGACCCTTTCACTTCTCCGTTCAGCACATTTTCCCCATGTTCACAGAAACTCTTGTGCTGTTGTCAGCTGGTATATATATCTACACAATAGTTAACGCTTTTGTCCAGGGCAGGCAGTAGTTTTTTTAATCAGTTGTTCATAGTTTGTGCATAGTTTTAGGTTATATTTCACCTTTTCTGCAGTCTATTGGATATCATTTTCTTATGTACAGTTTAGCCTGTTGTTGTGTTTGTAGTACCATAATCCTAAAGGAATATTACTTTGTTTCCTTATGTACAAACACAAATGACTGCAATGACAATAACACAACACTGAAATTTTTCATTATAAAATGACTAAAACTACTATTACAGCTACTAGTGTAATTTACATAAATGTTTTGTTCTTGTTGTTGAAACTTTAGGCTGTAGTACATTATGCGCATATATGCCTAACTGCAGTTGCATAAATGTTACTAGTCCCTAAAGGTCTATTGATTTGGGCCGTAGAATTTAAATGCCCCTATATGTGTAGGCCCGGAGACAAAAATGTGGTTTCTTATGACTTATGAAACTAAATTTCTGTTGCTAGGCTCTGCTAAACAACCTACCTTTAAAAAGTCACAGTTTCCTGTTAAATGCGTTGTGTAATGACGCTTTGGTGCGTCATTACGCAAATTCTTTACTGATCCACCAGATGGCGCGATAGATTACAAAAATACCATCCACACAACCTTTCTGCTACACTTTGTTTTAATAGAAAAAGGTTCAAAATATTGTATAGAGTTGTAAATACAAAGCAAAATAACATAAATAATTTCACAAAGGTCTCCATCGTGTGTGTCAAATGTGTGTCTGAATTACTTTAACCTCTATTTTGTTGTATCATTTTTGCAATTATTTGTTTGCTCATGTTTTCTGTACTGTGTTACTTATGGACCAGGACACATAAAGACTGTTCTATCTGTATTTGAGAAGCTAACTTTTATTTTACATTTTTATAAACTAAATTTTAAAATGCTTTAATCAAAACTATATTCAAAAGAGAAAAGTGCAACTTTTTTCCATGATCATGAATACAGAACATAACATGTAGGGGTAAATGGAAAACTGTTACCTGTTGACTCAAGGTTACCTCTCTAAACTACCGCTCATTATCATAAAAAATAAGATAAAGTATTATAGTAACACTGTTATAACAATAACAATGTTATTATTTGTAACATTTTGTGTAGGTGGGAAGGGGTGTCATTATGTGGCATGTACATGCACTAGCTGATGTGCTGTGCCTGTTTCAGGAGGTCTGCTGTCAGCTGAAATGATAGTAAACAATAAATCTACAGCATAGACCATAGACATAAAACCCTTTGACTGTCTTATTTTGACCCTCTATTAACATTTTGTTATGCTAGAATAAGTGATCTGAATATGTAAATATATATCTTCTGTAAAAGGTACAGGACCATAAAATGTTTGTATAATTATCAGTGTATAATTCAGTCTGAATGCAATGATAGGATGTCAAACTATGTATCACATGTTCACATGTTTGCCAGAGGCATGGCTGTATAAAATTCTCTGACAAAAAAACTATCTGGGATTTTTTAGGTTTTGAAGGTTTCCCTGACTTTGATAGGTTTATTGATTTTAACTGAATATTACATTTTTCAAATTTAGACGAATCAGTGAAGTCAGTACATTAAATATGTTTTACACCTTTTTGCACATGGTGCTGAAGAGTATAAATGCATTAACAAGTCAAGATATAATTACAATGTTGCTGTTTTTAGCACAAAAAATGTATTAACAAAATATCAATTAATTATCAAAATAAATAATAATTTCTATGAAACACTTTATAAAATTCCGAGTTTATTTGAGTTTATTAAAATTGGGTTTATTAAAATTGAGTTTATTAAAATTGAGTTTATTAAAATTGAGTTTATTAAGATAAAATATATATAAGGTTACAAACCTGCAAAAGAAAAACCTGGCTAGATTAATGTGTCTGAAATATCTAGTATGACTGTCCCATGACACCCCCGACAAGACAGGATTGAGGCTAAAGTTCTTTTATTTTGTCTACTTTCTTTTGCAATGAATTAAATTACAAAAAGCACAAAAAATACTCATATATTTTTTTGCAAGGGGGAATTGCAAGGGGCATGTGGTCATTTAAAAAAGGTTCTTCCTATTGCATAATTATTAAAATGTATTTATTAATTTTATTGTGTACTGATTTACAGTCTTCACATTCAAATATTTTTATTTTAAATACACATTACATGTATATATGCATTGCATTAATGTACGTTCTGTTGATTTCATTTTCCTCTTCGTAATCTTCTTTAAACCTTAAAAACATAAAAATACATTATGGTTGTGGTAAAATACATTGTGATGTTCAGCATATTCCAATCTATCAGGTATAAATGTATATTCTGCTGTATTATGCAAGTTTTTTTTATATTGACTGTATAATCACTGAACAGTCAATCAGTATGTAGCATAAACTCTTGTGCTCTGGTACTTACCATCTTTTCTAATAGCACACAAAGTTAAGCTCCCTCATACAGTCTCTGTTCTCCCAACTCTGAGCTTCCAGGTTTCGAGATCCACAGTACAAGTAATTAGCAGGACATGATGGCAGCTGGGCCACGTTTTCCAGAGTC
>JBAJNP010014669.1:0-10736 GCA_036877545.1 Yasuhikotakia modesta | reverse complement strand
TGTGTGTGTGTGTGTGTGTTTGTCTATGTTTGTGTGTGTGTCTATGTGTGTGTGTTCAGTCAGTGTCTGTGCGTCTGTGTTTGTAAATCTGTGTGTGTGTGTGTTATCTCAAAAATGAAACTCAGACCAGAGAGTGCAGACATACATCAGTTGTATTTCATTGTTTTATTTTTATCCTGATTATTCTTTAATTTCTATATGTTTAGTTTATTTGTTCATGCATTCATTCTATCTATTATTCTTGTCTCTGATGGGTCTGTATTGGTGATATAAGGGAGAATCTGTCACAGTTTTCACAGGGGAGTGATGAAGTAAATTTCCACATTCTGCTGTAATAACTGCTTGTGCTGCTCAGATGAAGTCTGACTGAACACTCAATAATTCTGCTCGTTTTATTTCATCACTTCATCTGCTGATAAAGGTCATCTCTGAATCTGCCTCACGGTGAACACAAGTATCACATCACAACAGCTGAACTTCTGAGTGACAGATTTTCCTGATGCAGAGAGATCTACTGTAACCAGTACTGAACCAGTTAACCGAGTCTAAAACTGAGATAATTTAGTCATTGTTGGATCTATCATAAAAAGTCACATCAAATCACAGCGTTTATTTGTTTGACATGTTTTGCACACATTGAGTGCGTGTGTTGAGGGTGTTGGGCATGTTGGGCGCGTGTGTTGAGCGTGTTGAGTGAAGAGCTGGTGTCTGTGTCTGCAGGAGTTCAGGCGCTGACTATAATAAGATCTGGTACGCAGCGTTGGCTCTGGTGACTCTGGTGCTGTTCTCAGTGGCGGTTGGAGCTCTGATCTTCATGATCATGTTCTACACGCATCCAGAGGCCTGTTTCCTCAACAAACTCTTCCTGGGAGTCAACGGCGGCCTGTGCTTCATTGTGTCTCTGCTGGCCATCTCGCCCTGCATTCAGACCTGTGAGTTCCAGCACTGAAGGTTTTCCTCACAAACAGTATTTGTTCCCACAAGCAGATGTTTGTTTACAGTCAGACAAACAGCAACGTTTATTACTAGCGCCTGAAGCTGAAGGTCTCTCATGTTTGATCCAATAATCATAAACCTCAAACCTGTAAGAGGAAAATCCAGTCAGTGTGGATTATTATGTTAAATTGTAGGAAAACCATGTGAGGTTTGTGTGTGAGATGAGATGAGGGCTGCTGTCCCTGCTTTACTGAAGCACATCACTGAATGTTTCGTTTTTAAATGACTGTCTGTGGATTTGACAGCATGGTCCAAACAACAAAATGTCAGTGAACATTAAAGCAGTAAACCATTAAATTCTCCTCTAACATCATTTAAATCATCACATTGCATCCGTGGTTGTTTTTAAATGTGGCTGAAGTTTAGATTCCAGAAACTGCTGTAAGATCTTCCGCTCTCACACATGAGAGAGAGAGAGAGAGAGAGAGAGAGAGAGGGAGAGAGAGAGAGAGAGACCGCATCACCGCTCAGATTATTATAAACGTCCTGTTGTGAATGAGGGGAAGGTCAGAAGAGGTTTTAAACGTTGGTCTATTATGTTTTGTTTAAAAAGTTTTCTTTAAAAAAGTTTTTTAGTTTTGCATCACAAAACACTGTTCCTGGGAGTCAACAGCGGCCTGTTGACAAACTAACCTGTCATGTTCCTTTAACAGAGAGAGAATGTGTGTGAATTATAAATGTATTACACGTCTGTTGCTGAAGATCTGATGTTCTCTGTTCTTCACAGTTCAGCCCACCTCAGGTCTCCTGCAGCCGGCCATCATCACAGTTTATGTGATGTATCTCACCTTCTCAGCCCTCTCCAGCAAACCTGTCGAAAGTGAGTCTCTCTCTCTACAAATAGATTTGTAGCTGAACTATGTTGTATGAGCTTCAAATTCTTTTGAACTTCAGTTTATTTCCACACCCTTATTTAATCACTTTCTCTTTCTCTGACAGCGGTGCAAGAAAATGGAAACAATGTCACTGTGTGTGTCTTTCCCTTTAACTCTGGGCTGAAGAGCGACACCAGCATTGTGAAGGGAGTTGGGACGGCCATACTGTTCGGCTGTATTCTCTACTCCTGGTATGAGCAATGACTCCTAGTTTTAAAGGATCTTCAAGGAACAGTGACCTAAAATCTGTCATTTAATCGCCCTCGTGTTGTTCCAAACGACATCTGTGGAACACAAAGAAAAATCCAAGCTCATGTTTTTAATACAGTGGTGTTACACACTGCCAAGCCTCAGATAGGACTATTAAAAGATCTATTAAAGGACTTTATGTGACACACAACAAGTCACAGAATAGCTTTATGTCAGGAACAGACTGAAGTCTGTGCTAAAAATCTCCTCTTCCGTCATCATTCTCATATCAATTCTCCACAAAACTCTCATTCTTTCATTCTCAAACTCGACTGTTGTATTCCAGGGAAAAACACGGTCAGGTCTAAAAACACAAACAGGAATGAAAGGTCTGAGTTTTGGGTGTGCTGTTCCTTTAAATGTGCAAATATTCCCGGCCTGAGCTCAAATCCACCACAACATGTTATTTAAATGGGTGATCCAAAAAAAAGATCCTGGGGGAATGTAAACATGTAATTTCTGCCTTTGACAAGATGTTAGTTTGGAGTTAAAAGCAGGTAGTTTGGTAGACGACGAATGAAGATTACAAGCCTTCATGCTGTGAGGCGGGAAACTCATGTGTTTCTCATTAACTGCAGACGGATCTGCTGAAGTGAAGCTCTTCAGGGACGTTGGAGGCTGTATTTACACACGTGATTAATTCTTGACTCATAGTGGCCAAATCACTTTGTCGTTTTCCATGGGACTAAATGAAGCAAATATTTTCTGACGCTGGTGTCATTTTGAAGAGTTCTAAGAAATGTTCCTCTGTCCTGCAGTTTGACCTCCACCACCAAGAGGAGCTCAGCAGCGCTGCGGGTTTACAGGAACGATATGCCGGAGAATGAGGTGAATATCTGCTGCGTTCTCAGTGTTTAACACATTCAGTTTCTCCTGATCTTCAGCGTGTGTCTTCTGTGTTTCAGAGAGCGCGCTGCTGCTTCTGCTGTGTGGATGACACCGGTGAGACGTGACTTTAGCATCACTTTGGGCCGTTTTATCAAGAAAACTTAAAAGATAAATGATTATGAATATGTGACTCAATACTAAACAGACACTGGAACAGTGGATCTCAAACGTTTTTTCCCCTCTCACAATTTCTAACTAAAAAGAACAAACAATATTCTTATTTTTAGTAGTTATACTTAAGTTGTTGCTTGTTTTTGTCTAAAATCATCTTTTAAAAGCCCCTTTAAAAGTTTGAGGCTTCTTGTGGGCCTCAGCGCTGTACCACAACAGTTAAAAGGCTCAACAGAGCCTCCCAGTGGTCTGGTGGTCCGGACGCGTCGCTGCAGAGTGTTTAAAGCACTGTTTGTTTCCTCAGAGGAGTATGAGGATGAGAGGCCGACCGGAGGACAGAACGTGATGTACGATGAGAGGGATGGAACCGTCTACAGTTACTGCTACTTCCATTTTGTCTTTTTCCTCGGCTCGCTGTACGTCATGATGACTGTGACCAACTGGTTTCAGTAAGTGTCAGTCAGTACTAACATTGCATGTCTTTATCTCTGTGTAAATGGATGTTTGTAGCCTTTGATATGATTTTGTTTAATGTCTGTTATATTATGATATTCATTGTTTGAGGTCTTCATTACTCAAATGAAGGCCTGTAAAAAGTTAACCAGTTACTTTAGTTCATTATATGTAACAAATCTTTTTATTTATTACTAATTAAAATGTATGTATGTGTTTTTAACTAAATTTAAACAACTCCCAACTGAAATTTGATTTAATAATAATTTAAATATTAAAATCTGTAACTTTGTTTGGTTAACAACAAACAACAACAGTTATTGGGCAAGTTCATCTCAGATTAGTGTTGACAACTGTCCCCTTATCCTGATTCACTGCTGGGTCAGACTGAAGATTGTTTAGCTTTAGCTGAGGTCAAACGTCATGCAGTGTGTTTAATGAGTGATGATCTCTCTGCAGTTATGATAATGCAAAGATCGAGCAGCTGTTGGAGGGCAGCTTGTCTGTGTTCTGGATCAAGATGGTTTCCTGCTGGGTCTGTCTGGTTCTGTACATGTGGACTCTGATAGCCCCCATGCTCTTCCCAAAGAGGTTTCGAGCCTAGACCCTCTCACACGTGATCCCCGGTCACCACTGTCCAATGACAACTACTGTGTGTGTGGGAGAATTTGTTTTTGTACTTTAATATTGCAAGTTTTTATTCGTTTAGAGTTTTTTAGGACAGATTTTTACTGGCCCACAGGTTGCTTGTGTTTTTATGGGAGGTTTTACAGAATCATGTTACGATCGGAACATTGTTCCTGAAAACATGATGATACAGAATCAAAGCGCATCTCTCAGGTTTGTTACTCTGTTACTTTAGTAGCTGATTTCTATGCAAATGCATTTCATATTTTTTTCCTACCTTTGAAGTGTTATTTTATAATGAGGGCGTTTCAATAAATAAGGTATCAAAGCTCAGTTGCATTTACACTAATGTACAGAACATCAGACAGTAGTGTGTCAGTGACTCATGTCTCTATAACAAACACTCACACCTGTGATATATCACATCTGGAACTTCTTTTGTCTCTGTGCAGCTTTTATGCAGAGTAAAATCTTTGTAAATGAATGTGAGTGTGCAGGAGAGATGAATCTGATACAGCTGTGCATGAATGTGAATAAATGAGCTATTGTTACCGTATTGAAACAGCTTCTATAAACCAAAACAAAACACTGACAGTATTTCCAAATAAGTCGGCAACATTCCTGGACATAATCCTTCACCTGTCAGCCCCAGACTCGCCTCAGGAAAGATTTCACGTTTTGCTGAATGATTTTTCCAGTGAATTATAGCATTCAGAGCAAAAGCATGTGACGCTTTACCAGTACATGTTTGTGAATTCATCCGAAACAGACAGAACACAAGCTTTCATCATTATAGATGTCAAAGTGTCTTTGATTCTCCAAACGTTGGTTCTGATTTAAATGATCCTGTAATGTTTTCTTTGATAAGATATTAACTCCTGCACTGAAGGCACCATTACACCTTTATATTTACCATCATTGTTACAGTTCTGTACAGATACTGTATTTAATCTTTCAGTCTGCAGTTTTTGTTGATTTAAATGCATTGTTATATTTTGGTATTGGTTATTAAGATGATAAGATCTTTGTTTTGTTACATGGTTTGAAAGCTGCCTGTATTTCAGATGTAATGTAGCATATGTGATGCTGTTACAGTGTCTGACATCACAGTCCATGACAGACTAGAACTGGAATTATTGTTAGGATCATTTTGTGTGTAGCTGTAGTTGTATTAAAAGTGAGGGACTGGGTTGTGATATTGAACTATGAACCAAAATCTCATTGATGTGACATCTGGAACTGAAGTCTGTCTGTTTTTGTGTTGATGAAGGAAGTGAGTTTGATTGTTTTGAGGGTTTGTTACACTAGCAGAGGGATGCAGATGAACACTACACGCTACAACTGCATAAATCAACATCTGTTACTGAAAACATCACTTTCTGTCAGTCAGATGTGTTACCTGTGGATGATTCTGTTTATTTAACAGTGTAACAGGGTTGAGCTTGTCTCATGCTGCTTTCATTACAAATATAAGCTGAACATGAAAGCAACATTTAACTTTTTAATTTGTGCTTTATTGTAAATAGTCTGTGTTAAAATGATACTAGTTTCAGTTTTAATCCTGTTCTCTGTGTCACTTATCGTGCATGAAGACCTTATTCTTCCATGAGATCTGTTTACAAACTCTTCTCATCTGTGTCATGATTTATGTTCCATCATTTTAAAGTGTTCCCTGCAGCATCATGTCTTTAAATGTTACCAATTCAGACAATGTTGTTTTTTTATATTTTTATTGATACTGCAGTTCTTTCAATAAAAAAGCAAGTAAGCAAATAAGTAAAGCTGGAATGTTTCTGTGTGAGGAAACAAGGTAAAGATGAAGTGTGTTATTTCTGATAACCAAGAACTGACGGTTCTATCAATGAACTCTTCTATTGCACAGTCAAACTGATGGCCCCGCCCCTAAACTCACGCTGTTGGCTGAGGGGGTTTAATACTGCCAGCGCTAGTAATGTTGTGGGAAATCAATGTACTCTTTAAAAATGAAGCTGAGATTAAGGTCTTTCAGTAAATGACACACTTCACCTTTGCTGAAGGTTATTAAAAGAATACAGCACTAATAAACCTTCTTACTGTTGTGCACATCACTCATCAGAAAACACATTTACTGTTGAAGTCTGAGCCCTACAGCAGGAGTACATACAGCATCGCCATAAACTATATTTGGTGTGAAATGCAGGAGTCAGTAAATGTTTCTGGTTTTAGGGAGATAAATGTGTCTGTTGTGCGTCTCAGTTTCCCAGATTCAGCTCTCTGTACTCTGTGTAGTCCTCAGGAATTGTGTCTGTAAATGTAAAAAGATACACGTTATTAAATTAAACATAGAAATGAACAACAGAACAGCAGTGTTGTTATATACATCACTATATAAACCCTATTTTAATCACTATATAAACCTTATATAAATCACTATAACAGTGGTTTTAAAGTTTCAGTCATTCTTTGTGTTTACATGAAAATAAGCGGCTGGTGCAGTTTTTTGCTTTTATGTTTCACAGCAAATGTAGAAGTTTAAACATCACAAGTAATGACAGAGTTTCACTAGTGCATGAACTCACCGTTACAGCGATACCTCAGGTTAGACCAGATGATGTTCTCCTGTGAAAAGCAGAAGACCCCCAGACGGCCCCCCCTCATGCTGGTGTCAATAACCACTCCAGAGTCCGCAACCAGATTCGCGCCCTCATAGAACTTCACTCTGTCCCAAAACACAGCAGAATTAAATCTGCGCTGAACCACCAGCATCTGAGAGACCTGAAGCATCTGAAAGACCCTTCAGACGTCTAACCTCATGTATCCCTCCTGAGGCCTGTGCTTCAGGTTCCAGCGATAAGACACTTTGTCCTTCCAGCCCACATTACGAGGGTCTTTCCACAGCAAACGCACCTGGTTGTTCGTGTCGCCGGTGTGCCACAGAGAATTCCTCAGAAACTCTCCAGGGCCTGTTTTAGACTTTACAGCCTGGAAAAATGGATGAATGATACATCAGTGCGTTGCTTCATTAACATTAAAGTTATTTTTGCATCACCAAACTGATTAGCAAACGTTTTCCCACTGGTCAAAATCAGCCCCTGGACTCCTGCCTCAGACATCATTGGCTGAGTCCATGTCTCTGTGTAGCTGATGTTTAAACAAAAAGTGTTTGCAGTTTCCTGGCAAACTCCCATATAAGTGGCCTACTTACAGTGAAAATGACAGAGCCCTGAATAATTTACCTTTGAATAAATAATTTGGCTTCAGTTTATAACTCATTCAGCTGTAAGTAGTTTAGCACATTTCATAGCTCAGTTTGGCAGAGCAGCCGTGATGATGAAAGCAGATGCAGAAACGATGTGTGACCTTCAGCTGAATGCCGGGCTCAGCCACGGCCCTGAAGGGCACCGCCTGCCAGTACGTCTGCTCCGTCTGCTTCCACATCACCACATAGAAGCTGGAGGAATCCTGGTAACCAAAGATGAAGCCGGCGTAGTCATCATCAGTCACTGTGTTTACATGGAAGGTGCCCTCAAAGTCCACCCCACTGAATGCTGTGTATCCTGTGTGGAGTTATTAAAATCAAAACATTAGCACATATTCTGTGGTTAAAACATGAGCTGTTTGCTCTTAAAGGCTAAAGTTCACCCAAAATGAGAGATTCTTCCATTATTTACTCTCATCTCATTCCAAACCTGTGACATTTCACTTCTAAAAAAACAAAAAGGTGTTGAGTTACATTGTATGAACACAAAAGACGTTCTTCAAATAATAGTATGTGTTTCACAGAAGGAAAAGTCATATAGGTTTGAAATGACATAAGGGTGAAGAAATGATGAAAACATACTCATTTGAATGAAAGTTAGAGAAGTTAGAAGAGCGCATTTCACAAAACATGACATGCTGACATGATAACTGGCTTTCTAGTGTTTAAACAGTTAAACAGTTTCAAACGGTCCAGCACACAAACTTACCAACAGCTAATCCCGGGTCACTGTTCATGGTCTGTACAATCTCCATTCCTTGGTTCAGAACGACCCAGTTGGGGTCAATTTGAGCCTCGCCCTCTGGATCCAGAACCACAGTCTGATAAGCTCTGAAATCTGTGAGTGTGACCTCAGCGTTCTCAGGGCAGGTGTCGATCCTGTCAATCACGTGATCTTTGTCAAAGTCTCCAGTGCAAGCGTCACCCACCCCATCATCTGCCACACAGAAACCACATCAGTCCTGTCCCACTGCTCTACATGTGGGTGTAGTACAGATAAATAAACAATAACTGTATGCAGACGCTCACGTCTAAATGGGAAATTTAATCTTTATCAGACGGACCTTTCAGATATCTCACAGTAAAGTGTGTTTGCTAACAAAGTTAATCTGATGCTGCAGACAGGCTGCATTTATATGAATGGAGCAGAACCATTTGGGAACTGAACATCTAATGTGAAGGTCTCTCAGCTGCAGTGATATAGTTTATGACTCATACTGTTTTCATCCTTCTGGTCTGGGTTCGGCACCAGTCTGCAGTTATCCTGTTCATCCACGATTCCATCATCATCATCATCATCATCACACTCGTCTCCAAGCCCGTCCTTATCAGTGTCCAGCTGGGAGCTGTTGATGACGTTGGGGCAGTTGTCTTTGCTGTTCTGGGTTCCGTCTCCGTCGCTGGAACACAAGATCACAGTTGAATGGCAGCAGCTCATTGTGAGTGTCAGTTAAACTCAGTGATGTACCTGTCAATGTTTGTGTCGCAGGTGTCGCCCACGAGATCGTTGTCCACATCAGACTTACAGACAGAAACAACAGTGTGTTAATATCCATCATTTTCCATTCACACAGATCATTTTACAATTCCCAGTTCAGCCTGATCGGAAAACCAGAAGGAAAACACAACAACATAAAACTCCACAAAGAAACGCACCGTCAGCTGAGATTTGAACCAGGTATCTTCCAGCTACGAGGCTACAGTGCTACCCACTGAACACTCTTAAATAACATATATCTAATGTCTATAAAACGTTTTCAAATTTTAACATACTTCAAAAGAAAAAAAACTATAAGATATGTTTCAGGGATTAAGGAGACGTAACTGCAATCATAATGCAACCACAATCAAATAATAATCATCCAGTATCAAAGTATATGCATGTAAAATTATATATCAATGACTGTTTATATGCATGTAAAATTATATATCAATGACTGTTTATATGCATGTAAAATTATATATCAATGACTGTTTATATGCATGTAAAATTATATATCAATGACTGTTTATATGCATGTAAAATGATTGATATCAATGACTGTTTATATGCATGTAAAATTATATATCAATGACTTTTTATATGCATGTAAAATTATATATCAATGACTGTTATATACACGTAAAATTACTGCTATCAGTGACTGTATGTAATAGATTGGGTGGGACTGAAGAGAACAGGAGAATGTTTGGGCACCTGGTTGGGGTTTGCGACCTCAGGACAGCTGTCACAGGCATCCCCAACACCATCACCATCTCTGTCCCTCTGGTCGGGGTTCGGGACTCTCTGACAGTTGTCCAGAATGTTTTTCAAACCTAATTAATACAGTCAGAGTATTCAGACCAGAGGATAATGTATCACATCAACACTGAGGCAAAGGAAAGTGTTAAGCAAATATTTACTGTGGGTGCGGGCTAAAAATGTCACTGCACGGAGCAAAAGACGTCATGAGAAACATATGAAGGCACTACAGGGACGAGTACAGTGACGCCTTTGTGTGACGTTTGCCGGATTACGTCACAAGGTGGCAGTGCTTCGGAAAAAGGCTGTGAAATAGTTTCCACTCCTGGATGGAGCTCTTGGTGGAAATGTGGTTTCTCAAGAGACATGAGCAACCTTTAAAATATCAAGTCAAGTGTCTGAACTTCTGCTGTTATGAAGAGTCTGAATGTCAGCCGCTGCCTGGACTCTCTCTGTACTGGAACAAATAATCGTGCATCTGAGCATAAATGTTCAGTGTGGTGCCACAGGTGCCCACGGCACGGCCTGCTAAACACTCATAAACATGACCTATGAGCACAGAAACTGGCCTTAGGCTGAAAGACATATTTTAAACATATCCCCCCTTATCTGCCACTGAAACATGTCCACTGCCACTAACAGCCAGATCATTAAATGTGTGAAAGCGTGAAGAAGTTCATCACAACGTAAGATGTGATTATATCACCATCTCCATCTATGTCATCATCACAGGAATCTCCCAGTCCATCCTTGTCCGTGTCCCGCTGGTCTGGGTTCTCCACAAGCATGCAGTTATCACAGGCATCACCGTGAAGATCTTTGTCACTGTTCTTCTGGTCAATGTTTGGTGTCAACCAGCAGTTGTCCTTGGAAACACATCACATATGAACAGGTTCTTTACTGACACACATGTATGTTTGTTACTGGTAAAATGGTTGTATTAAGGTTGTAAGTATTCTAACTGCTCAACCTTAAATTAACACTTTAACAGTTTCACAGGTTCATAGAAAAGTATCTACTAATAAAGTCACGGATAAAGTTGAAGTTACTATTTTTA
>JBAJNP010014667.1:0-10737 GCA_036877545.1 Yasuhikotakia modesta | reverse complement strand
GATTTGCTGTCATTTAGTTTAAAGTATTATGTATATATATCAATGTTATATTGACTAGTGGCCACTGTGGTCCTTAGATACCATTTCTGGCCGTTAAATTAACTAGTAAACTACTATAAACATCTTCTCAAATATCTACATGCAAATAGATCAAACACAAGCACAGAAGGGCATCATGCAATTAAAAATACAGCAGTCAAAATAACTGCTGGTTCAGACGCAATACCTGATTCGGTGCTCAGATGGCTGAGCAAAACATGAGGAACTGTTTGCAAAAGGTTACAAAGAAACATGAAGAAAACATTTAGATGTTTGTACAATGTATTATCACTGTACTTATTATGTATTTGGAGAAAATGTTTTTGAAAATAAACTGTAGAGAACTTCAAATGAAAACAGGCCACAGATAATGTTTGTCATCCGGAACAGACACGTTTTAAACGTAACCTTTCAATCTCATCTCTGCACACTGCAGTAAATATGGCAGGTGTTTACTGCTGTGTTTTAATGGGCTCTACAGGAAGAAGATCTTAAATCGCAAATCCTATTTCTGCAGTGACATTTAAGCAGCTGAGCCTCTATGGGTTTCTGTCTAGAGAGGGCATCGCTTGGCAAATGACACGCTCTCATGTCTGTAGATGATTATCAGGTCATTTTGCCCGTAGACTAATTGAAGGTTTTATATTATGCATTTTCTATTATTAAGGTCTATTATAATGTTAAATTTATTATGCGCTAAAAACAATATCAAACATGAACATTTTTCACCCTCTCCAACCTTTAAAATTAAACACTGTTTTTTTCTATTGCAACTGTGCCTTTAAAACTCAAACTTAAGAGTGACAAGCTACTGTAAAACTAGCCACAAAAACACTTTATCCTGTTTTCTTCTTACTACCTTCTTCACTGGAAGGTTTTAAATACATGCCGTTAATCTGAAAATCTGGTTGAGTTTATGTTTTTAAACCCATTTATCTGTCTGACGTGAACAATTTACAAAAGTGTGAAACAAGTTATTTGTTCAGCTCAACATCAATGATTGGAGAGAAATTTGACTTTTGATTGCTCATTATATCTTTAACCAAATCTCTGAGGCACTAATGGATTAATTTAAAAAACACTGATGAATACTGCAAAGTTTCATGCTGTCACAACGCCACAGCAAAAAGCTTCTGATTTCACTCCTGGTGTGACGCAAATTCCCGGCTGACTGCACCAAGTGATGTGAACACAACAGAAATGAAACAGCAAGTTGCTTCGAAGGGGTCAGAGAGAGGGTGACTGGTTCTGTGTGTGCTGAATGATGAGCACCAGATCTTTTCACACGCAGCGCTGGCGGAACACCAAACGCTTTACTGCAGCGCCAAATCTGTCAACCAATATGTGTGGAGCACCGATTGTCATTTCCTGCACGTCAGTGGCTAGAAAGGAAAACTAATCAAAACAGAGTGTGTGGGAAGCCACGGAAAAAGCAAAGATAAAAGGAAAGCAAGAGAAACAGGCTGTATTTGTCATTTGCTGAGCTCCTAATAAAAGATGTAGATTAGTCATAGCGCTGCGCTGAATTGCCTATTAGCGTCGCCCAGCGTCTGAGAAACGCAGATAAACAGATGCTTGTTGATTGAAAAAGGTGACCCAGATTTCTCTGCAGGATAAACAAACATCTAAAGCCAGTTTCACAGGTTAGAAAATATCAAGCGTTACATAAATAAAAACACTTACTGTATCCCATTCCCTGGACAAAGTATTTGAAGGCTTCGGCCAGCTTTCCAGGCTGTTGGGAGATTAAAGATCAACGTTGAGTTTTACACCCGTTTACACCTCTGTAATGGATTGTGTAGCCAAAGCAGATTGCATTTGGGTGCAGGTGTGTAACGTGGTGTTCAGTAACAAGAAATAAAGGAGAGCTAACCTGAACAACCTGAGGCAAACCTCCACAGTCGGCCATCTGGAATAGAGAATGAATTTAATTTACACGGCTAAAGAGAAACGCGAACGTTCACTATAAAGAAACAACGTTTTTGTGGCGTTTTGTGTTTGATCAGCTCACAAACACGACAAAACAGACATTGCAAGAGACTAGAAAACCTATATGTATAGCATAAATTATTATGTCTAAATGTATACTATAGATTTATTACTATAAACTAATAACATTTAACATTTTATGAAGAAAACATTAGTTGTTTTTCCCTGTAGAAAACCTGCCATTATAATGTTTAGGTGTTCTGTGTTGCTATGCAGTTGCTAAGGTATCCTGGGCCATTGTTAGCGTGTTGCTATGCATCTGCTAGTGTTCTGGACAGTTTCTAGGGGTTTTTAGTGTGTTTTTACTGATTGCTAGGCAACATCTTTCTGATTTAAATGAAAAAAGCCCACGCTTTAATCTCTGTGGTATTCTGGACCCTAGATATGCCTCAGAGCCCACCACCAATGTAACGCTAAGAGTTTTATCCAGAGACACCAGAGATTGTGTAAGTTGATGTCCACTAATGTGACTCATCTCATCTTACCTTCAGCAGGGTGGTCTTTGTTGGGTTTAACCTGGAGTTGCATTCAACCTGTATGATGAAAGAATTTCAGACCTTATGAAGTTCAACAGCAAAGGGAGAAAAATACTCCAAAAGACTTTCAACTCAAGATTAATGAGGCGGTTTGTGGAAACTCACCACGGCCTCCACCGCGGGAGAAGTGTCTCCAACCACAAGCAGAGCAGGGCATCTGTACATGGACAGACGGAGGTGAAAAAAAACCTCTCAAATCAAATTAGAAAAGCTCCAGGTAAGAGACAAACTTACGTCAGTGTGTTCACCATATTCTCGTTGAGACCCACGACCGGTCTCTCGATCCCAAGGTCACGACGCCTGTTAGAAACAAACGAGTATTTTAGAAGATCTGTCTGTCTCTATATGTAACATACAAACAATAAATGCCCCCCAATAAACTTCGCACACATCAAGAATCACAGATGATGTATCCTTACGCATTATATGAGCCACAGAAGAGGGCCAGGTTGTCTTGGTTAATGTCTTGGGCGATATGCAGGCGGTATGTTTGAATCAGTTCTTGGTTGTCGGTTAGCTCCTCCTAATTCATTAGAATAACAAACGTTACAGATGCATTAATTGGTGACTGACTTAACTGTTGTGTTATAAAATAACTGACTGTTGACTGTCTGTGATTTACTCACAGTGCTGAAGTGATGCGCCATCACAATGTCCACCAGATTGCTGGTCCAACCAGTGAGCTAAAGACAAGCAGCCAATCAGATAATAGAATGTGGAGGCTAGGGTTGCTAGGGTAATTGCTAAGGTATTCTGAGTGCCTGTTAGGCCTCTGCTTATTGGCCAAAACATGAATTACACCATATTCATCTTTAAACTGAATTATACCACTGTTTACATTAAGCTACATTTACACTGCTGTATACCCAACTAACATTCTCTCAAAGCTAATATAAACATTCTTGCAGTAACATTGGTAGAATTTTTTTTAAATATTACATAAAAAAAACTTTTAAACTGTTCTTAAGTTGTGTGTGACACATTTTTAGCAATGTTACAGAATTAAAAAACAATATTTATACAACACCTAAAACCAAAAGCAATTTCTACTGCATCCCTGCAGTGATGAGTAAAGCCATTCGGACACTACAGTATCAGTAATCTGTTGGTTCACATTGTTTACTCACCTTAGAAGCAGCCCAGTCGATCCAGCCTTCTGCGCAGGGGTCCACATTAATCAAAACCAGCCCCTCCACCAGAGAAGGATGATTCAGCTGCAGATGCAGAGGAGTTTTGTTTTAATGAGGGATATGTGGGGAGGCTGATTTAAAAATGCATGCACTTGTGTCAGAACACAGCAGCCCACCCATGCAGAAGACCCCCATCCCTTGCAGTAACTGACATTAAACTCACAGTGTGTCCGTCTACACACACACACACACACACACACACACATGCACACACGCGACAGAGCACCACACAGGAAATGATAAAGGACAATCAGACAACGAGCGAATCAGGGGTGGATTATGCATTGTATTGTATCAAGGAAATGCTGAATATATCAGGCATTGTGTTCACAAGTGTGTGTCAGAGATATTTAGACATTGATCAATAGTTTGAGAGGGCTGAGACTGCAATGCACACAATAAAATAATGCTTTTTTTGACTCAGCTGCACAAAAGCAGGTGGGGTTATATAAAAATGTGACACAGCCTCTCGTCTGCTTGATGTTGCACCTGCAGTTGACCACAGCTTTATTTTTTACATGTGTTAGAGCTATGTTTATGTCAAACTGCGTATTGTGTAGTTCCTGACTCGTACAAACACTGACACTGTTTAGTCTCTTGACAAGCATACACAAAGGTTGGCTATGTGTGTGTGTGTGTGTGTGTGTGTGTGTGTGTGTGGTCACTCACATTTTTGTCTGTGGTTTAAGGCATTGAAATGTTGCTGTGGTTATCGCTATGACAACCTTGGCACTTTTAAAACAGGCTGAAAGTGTCAGAAATAAAACTCACCGCAAAGCGAGTTAAGATATAGGCTCCTGCCCCCACACCAATGCCAATCACACTGTTCACCCTGCAGAACACACGCGCACGTGCACACACACACACAAACACACACATTATATGACATATAATATTAAAACAAATCTACCATAGTTACTGCAAAAACGTTTTTAATTATGTTGAGAAAACTTTTAGAGAATCTTAGCCAACATTCTAAGAACGTTTCCTGTTATCTGGCATCTAATTGATTTAATTGTTAGCGGGTAATTCAGCTCTAATGGACCGATTCAACTTTTACTCACTTGAGCTGAGTCAGAACTGAGGGCAACATTTCTGCCAGTTCATCCATGGTGGGGTATTGGTACCTAAAAAACACACACAAACAGCAAACAGACCATGTGACTTAAAAATGTCAGCCCCCGTGAGACGACCCACTCAGTAAAACCAAACAGATTTTATTAGTCTACTGATATGATTAAAGTCTTTATCCATGTGAGTGCCGATGATTATTCAAAAGTAAATCTCTTATGTGTAAAATCTGTAATGAGAAAAAGATTACTGAGCACGGTTTTAATTTGACTTAATGAGGTTGTGCTTAATGAGCTTAATGAGTCTTGGGTCAAGTCTAATGGATTTTTTTAATAACTGGAAATCTTTGGAAAGTTACTATTAGCACTAAACAGTACAACCCATGGAAAGCACTGCAGTTCTACACCTCGCACCATCACAATCCTTCACAATCCTGAGGTTCACTGTTTTGCCTCATTGGCAAAACTCACCCTGTGGGAAAGGGAGGTGCTGCCTCCTGCTGGCCAGGCGCGTCCACGTGCACAACGGCAAAATGTTGAGTGATTTCCATCATGTCCTCAAAGTTAAACAGCGTGTTGAAGCAGGATTTGTCTAAGAACAAACCAAACAACATTATATTTAGGAGATGGACATTTTTAAACGTTTGTTTTACGTTTAATCAGCGTCACATACGGTTGAGGCCAATGTCATGGTAGGTCAAAATGACGGGGCAGTTGCCCTTGGGACTGCCTCTCATGGTCACGTGCAGCACACCCTGTGGAGTTTCGATGTCGTGTTCCTTTAAAACAGGAAATAAAAACAGGAAATCAAACTACAGTTCGATTTTTCAACATTAATACTGAAGAATCGTCTTCAGGAAATACTTGAAGATTGACTGTAATACGGTGTGTGTGATGTAACAGATCCGTCTGAGAGTAAAGTATTGATGGTGTTGTTTTCAGGAGTCGTGCGTTTGTATAGTGAGTGATGTCTCTCAGGAGGGGCTACGCAGGCAGATGGCTGCAGGATCAATAGAAAGATCTGGAAAAATTATAGCTGGCGGGAGGGCCGGGCAGCTGCAGAAGACTAGAGTCACGATTCTGTTACTTCACAACACAGTTGCATTATGGGTAAGCGCCCTTATGATGGACTAGATATCAGCTTTGTCCATTGCATTGCACAATGATTTATGCATACATATAATATTAAAAATGTCAATTTTATTAACAACTGAAAATTGGTTAATGGGTAAATTTATTCCAGTATTCCCATTTATTTTCCAGACTACATCTGATGAACAACATCTTTGCTCTGATACAAATAAACATGAAAAGGAGGAACAATTGACTCCGTTTCCATGACGTAGGTCATCATCATCCAATTCTTCGCAGGAAGAAATCCAAATCTTTAATGCATCCTCCTGAAAGCCCTATTAGTGGAGTAATCTTGTATTTATTTGTCTTGGCATCGGATACACAGACACACTCGCACACTCAGATAACGTCTAAATGGAAACCACTTCCAGAAGCTGCACATTTGGGGATTGGCTAAAGTCATCAACAGAACCTAACAGAATTTACAATGCCACCTTTGGGCCCGTGTGACTGTGCAAAACTGTGAAATACTGCAGCCTTATGCACAGAGAGAGAGAGAGTGAGAGACAGAGAGGGGGGGGGTGACAAAAAGAGAGAGAAACAGAGAGAGAGAGAGAGACAGAGAGAGAGCGTAGCTCTATCAATAATACAATGAGTCACAGTAGAGGGACATACAGAAGTCCTGCGTTCTCTGAGATAAGAAAAAGTAGCTCATTTACTGAAGCTCTCTGTATAAATAAATGTCACTTTTGTTTACATTTACAACTGTGACTTGTTGTTACTATGTATATATATCTGTTTTATATTAAAAGCAGTATTCATTCAAAATTTACAGTTTTCCTTATTTGGAAAAGCAGATTCAAAGTAACGATGAGTCATCATGTGCTGCACAGATTTTCGTCCAATCACATGCTCTTCAGATTGACAATGTCCCTCCCATAATATCACCAGCTGTGTTCATAATAAAATACCTTCATGAAGTCCTTAAAATAGTACGTTCGCTGTCTGTGAACGTAGGTGAAGATAAGAAAAGAAAGATTTTTTGTAAACGAGTCCTACTTTCAGTGAGAAATGAAGAATAAAACATGTCTTGTTTCTGTCTTAAACAAACTGGTTCAATTAGAACACGTTTGAATATTTTCAGCTCTAGGGGACAAGAACAATCAAGGCCAGAGAGTGGGGGAGTCTGAAAAGTAACATTTGAAAAAGAGTCTCTCCCGTTCATTCTGGCACACACACACACACACACACACACACACACACACACACACACACACACACACAAACAATGTGGGTTTATAATGACTGTGGGAGAGTCAGGAAAGAGGTGTTGAATAAAAATGAGGCAGCGAGAAGAGAGAAACAAGCAGGGATAAACAATCATGGGTCATGATCAGGACAAGACGTGTTCTGCAGAAGATGCGATTTGCATGTACTTTTAATTGCATTTACATTTAAATCTGATAAAATGTGTTAGGTGGACACTTATCTGAAGCTGAATGCATGAGCTAAAATATTTAAGAATATTATTGTTTTTAAAATTATTAACAAGTATTTAAAGGATTAACATAAAACATGTAAGGTCAAACAAAAATGCAGAAGTTTGGTGTCTCTTATCTTGCAGAAATTTGCTGCAAAAAACGTTTCTGACCTGCAAGACACTGAGATGGATTAAACCAATATTACTGTAAAATTACTGTACTGCATCCAGTAATATTACTACTTGACACCTAACATTTAAATACTTACGTTACTACATTTGGACAGCCCCTGTTCTAAATACACGGTTACATTCTTTAGCACACAAACATCCAAACAAAAACACAGAAGAGGCAAAACAGCCTCTCTTGGGAAACAGAGGCTAAGCCAAGGTGAGTGAATGAATACAGTCTCACATTCGGAAGCCCCCCTCCCCTTCCCCCCTGCTTTAGCTAATAGCATCAATCACACAAGAGCACAAGCAACGGGGCCATTACACAGCACAAACTTGATGGCAGGTGATTTTAACACACACACACACACACACCCTAATACACTCCACTCACACTAATGCATTCTTAAAAACACAGTACATTCTCCAAACCACACCCTGCCACTAATGCTTGATGCTTTTTGGAAACTGCTACAAATGTCCTTGGTCTGCATGACCTAGCAGACTGCTTGATGACCACTGCAACGTGTGCCACATCTAAAACCACAAAACTCTCATTTATTTATTAAGAGCACCAATGCATCATTACAGCCATTAAAACCAATGATCTTTTAACTGTACATCGCAACTACCAGAGCAGTGTATTATCACACAGCTTTAATCTGTCTAAGGTAAACAAGCTCGGCGCATGACTCGCATGACCAATGAGAGAACACAAAACATTTCACAGAACAACACACGTCTCCACTTGTCTCACACGTCTTCAGATACACACACACACACACACACACACACATCAGCAATGTCACTAACTCAAAGGTGTGAAAACTGCCTCAGAACCTTAAAACAAACACACACACACTTCTGCTAGACTATTTCCGTGCAGGAAAAAAATCAGCACTAGGACACAAGCAAAACTGCTAAGAATCGTTCTAAGCTGTCAGTGGTTGCAATCTCACACACGCATGCATGCATGCACGCATGCACGCACTCACCACTGCATCTCCAGTGCATGCATTGTGCTCCACATCCAGAATGGTTGACATGTTTCCACACGAGACACTGACAGCTTCAGAGGAGACGGGAGGAGGATCCGGGAGAGAAATACAGAGCGGCAGAAGGTGGAAAGGAGTAAAAAGGCAGCAGAGGGAACGGTAGCTAGGCAGAGATCCAAGAGGGAGGAGAAACAGCAGAGAGGGAGAACGAGATAGAGGAAGAGGTGTGTTTTAAAGAGAGAGAGAGGGAGATGGCTAAGATGCAGATGGGGTGAGGAGCAGAAAGGAGTGACTGCAGCTTGTGCTGGGGAGGCTGTGCTTGCTCATGCATACGGCAGCAGTGAAAGTGGCCGGCTCTGATTGGTCGAGAGGGAGTCAGGTGGGCGGGAGGTAGATGAGAGGGGTGGGGAACAGACAGAGAGGGCAAGGATGGAATGATGCTTATGACAGCACTTTATTTTTTTCTTGGGTGGGGTCAACCAGTTTACCGCTTTAGATTCACATACACTGCATTACAGTCACTGCCCAGAACAGATGCACAGAGATTTGACCTACAGAATCAAACTACTAGATTTGATAAAGTGTTATTAGACATTATATGAGTTAGACTAAATATTTAGAATAGATTTAGATTCAGTTTTAATTGCTGTGGTTCTTAACATAAAAATGTTTGTCTTGTAACAAAAAACGATTAACAGTATTAATATTAAAACACTGATATTTTGCTATCTAATAATATGTTGATATTTGGATTAAGTAATCAAACCATCTTCTATACTGCAAGATAAATTTGCAACAAAATTCAATAGAATTTGATTGTACAAATGATCTTAGACATTATCAACATCAAGTTAATTTACTTTGTGAATTATACTAACTATGCAGAATTATAGGGTTGGTTTGCTATGAGGTATTTGCAGTTAGCACTGTAGCTTAACTGGTTACTGTGTTAGCAACGCAAAAGGTTGGGGTTTGATTCCCATGAAAAACACACACACACTGATCAAAAGTATAATCTAAATTCACTGTAAGTCGTTTTGGATAAAAGCGTCTGCCAAATGAATAAACGCAAATGTTTCCTGTTGTCTTTGAATATTTCTGCATCGTGACCAGGAGCTAAGATCCGGTTTATTTATGGTGTACGGACACTCAAATGAGATTTACACCCACAGAAACACTGTAACAACAAGAACCAAATTCATGTGCTTTGATTTAAAATATCATTTTTTTTTCTCTACCTCTGCAATAGATGCTCCCTGTTATAGAAAACAACTGCAGAGGGAGAACGTGGGTTTATCTGAAAAATCTCTCTGCAGATCTTGGGCTCTGATAAGTTATTGATCTGCTCTGCTTTCATTTATCAACAGATGAGTTAGAAACATTGTTTTTCATTTAGTGGGCCGCTGTGATGTCCCTCAGGAGCTGCCATAGACAAACACAATCTCAGAAGCAAGAGTCAGGGAAGGACACAGTAACACAACTGAAACATAAAACACGCCACTAAAGAATCCAGCGTTTGTGAACAGACAGCTGCAATGCATCTCATGAAGGTATGTAGCGTGTGTGTGTGTGTGTGTGTGTGTGTGTGTCAGAAGTCTGGCTAAAATGCATGCAGCTTCTAATTAATATGCAATGCACCTGACCCAGCAAACAATGTAACATTTCATAAAAATTATTAGTAATAAATTGCTTTCAGGTTAAATCTCTATTGCTAAAATCATGGTCCACCTAAGGCTCACTTTTATTACTTACTGCTGGACTGACAGCATCAGTAATAAATGAGACTGCTAGTCACTCAGTGAGTTACACTGTAGAGAGGGATGCGCCAGAGTGACCTTCAGCCCAGTGTGTCCATCAGAGGGCAAAATGAACAGAATTAATGCACCGTGAAGGACCGTCAATGACTACAACAAAATTTCACCTTCAACACTTTATAAATCTTTTAAATCTTAGGACGAGGACAAGATTTGAAAGAAAGTCTGTACAATACAGACCAAAAATCAAAATTGAATTCAATACAGTTATGTCGTAAATACCTCTTCTATCCCAGACATGTTCTGATGTCTAAATTGTAATTTTAATAATACATAATAAGTGAATGACACCGAGGGAGAATATGTTTGTTACCGTTTAGCCATGGGCGCCCTCTATAGGAGAAACACAGACCGCCGATGACTTGCATTATTCACACCG
>JBAJNP010014666.1:0-10739 GCA_036877545.1 Yasuhikotakia modesta | reverse complement strand
AAGCAGTCATTTCTGCAAAAGGATTCCCGACCAAGTATTGAGTGCATAACTGAACATCATCATTTGAAGGTTGACTTTTTTGTATTAAAAACATTTTTCTATTATTGGTCGGATTAAATATGCTAATTTTTTGAGACAGGAATTTTGGGTTTTCATGAGCTGTATGCCAAAATCATCAATATTAAAACAATAAAAGGCTTGAACTACTTCAGTTGTGTGTAATGAATCTAAAATATATGAAAGTCTAATGTTTATCAGTACATTACAGAAAATAATGAACTTTATCACAATATGCTAATTTTTTGAGAAGGACCTGTATATAGAGTCTGTGATTGTGAAATGGCTACCACCTGAGAGGGGCGTGGCCCAGGTACGGGGTCATGGGAAATGTAGTTCAAAACTCTGGAGATGGCTCCTGCTGGCGGTGATTGGAGGGGACCACAGAGACCAAATTTTCGACACGTATAGCCTATATTGAATGTGTGCTGTCTGTAATGAATTATTTTGTGCTGAAGCAAAGGAAAACGATTATCAGACTATTAGCCTATAGACTGATGTTGTACTCTCTGTGTAAAGAATTTTTTAAAAAATGGATCAAAAACTGTAAAGTATCAAATTTAATACTGACCTTACAATAATTTTTTCTTTCTTGTTTTTTTTAAAGCAGCAGCTTGAAACAATTCCCTCACTGCCAAGCCTTTTTGGTGTATTTAAGAAATTGTTAATATAATAATGTATTTGTTCATTCTTAATGATTGTTTAATTGTTCATATTAGTGTATTAATTATGTAACACAAAGCCCAGAGACGGTGGATGCATATGGAACACTTTATTAACGTAGTCAAACAGGCAAAGATCAAAACCAGCTCACAGTAACAGCAAAGGTAATCCAAAATCGTGATCAAAACACAGGCAGGTAATTAGAGGCAGGCAGAAAGAATCAAAATCCAAAAGCAGTCCAAGTAATACACAGGAATATCAACAGAAGGAAAAACGCTTAGAAATGTTAGCAGATGCAAAACAAGACATCGCAAAGAAGCAGCATTCATACTTTTTAGTATGTAGTATGAGTCTTTTAAAGTATCCAATGATAGATGCAGTGCACCTGGAATGGACCTGGCCCAGGTACAGGTCTTATGGGTAATGTAAGCCGTTAATTATCCGGTGATGATTCCCGCTAGCGGACAGCAGAGGGGACCACAAAGACCGGATTCATGACAAATTGTTCATAATTGTTTATATGTTAATGTTATAATGTATTGGTAATTGTTTATAATTGTAAACATTCATATTATAGTGTATTTGTTAATTGTTATTCATACGTTAATGTTATAGTGTAATTATTTTATTAAAAATTTTTATTACAGTCCTCAAATGGCTGTGTAAATTTTAGATCACTAAAAAGAGTTTAACCAGTAAAAATAGCTTGGGACTGTCTTCTTTATTGATTCATTGTCAAGATTAAAAGTCGTCATAAGAGATGGTGATTTAAACACCCTCTTAAATGACGATTAAAACACCCTCATCGAGCAACACGTTATCTACGATAAAACATTGGGTATTCATGATTCAAGTATGTGTATCAGTTACATGCCAGACAGTTTGCCAGTTTTTAAAAAAACGTTTTAAAATGTTTTAAAGTTTGCGTGCACATTCATTTCCGCCTAGTCATTTTATTGCTTTGATTTGGTAATGCATCTCTTAAACATTTTAAAAGTTTAGGAATATGTATGTAACCACAACAATTATTTCTGATTTGTCTCTTGTCAAAAGCCTCAACGCGACTGCAGACTTTGATAAACTTGACTTCTGTGTCCGTACCATTCTTATTATTGGGAGCATAAACTTTTTGTAATGAAGCTGAAGCAGAGGTGTTAGAATCCATGTACGTTTTATTACACAAATCCCAAACATGAACAGGCACAGGTTCCTTACCCTGGAACTCCTGCACTTCACACTCCTTTACCGCCATCCTGAAGGCAGGAGTGTAAACAGTCCATATTGTGGGTGGGTTGGCGTCTTAAGGATAGAGGCAGCTCTCCTGTGGGCTCTGCAGTGGTAGATAGTCTGCATAAAGATTAGTGGAGTCCTGATGATCTTCTCAGCAGTCTTCACCACTTTCTGCAGACATTGTGCTTCTACACCACACAATGATGCAGCTAGTTAAGGCACTGTCAACAGTACAAGGAAGTACACTGGCTGTTGTGCTTTCTTGACCAGCTGGGTAATGTTGAGTGTCCAGGTGAGGTCCTCACTGATATGGACCCCCAAATATTTAACATTATAGGAGAAATACTTAATGTACAGAAATATAATGTAATTGATGATTCACAATTTCTAAATGTTATTTGTTATAATTTACAGTTTAGACCAGATTTGACTCTAAATGAATACATTATTTCTGCTTGCAGTATTCTTTCAGTAAGGGTCAGTAACAGTATTTGAATTGGTCCTGTACGGTAACAGTAAAATATAATTAACTGTTTGGTAAACTTGTGACTGTTTGTTTGCCCAAATATCTGCTTGTTACAAGGCAGACGTTGTTTGTGGAATGCTTTGCAAGATGGTTATTCAAGGACAAGTGTGAAAGTTCAGAAATACAGGTGATTGCATGGTGCATTGTTCAGGGACAGGTGTTAATGTTCTGGAATATGGGGATGTAAGAGGTCTGGGGGTTTGTATTTTACTTATAGAAATATAGTGTGATTGTATCACATAAATAGGATTTATTTGCATTTAAATTATTTACACTTGAACACACTTAAAATGTGTGTTCCCTAACCCGCTGAAGACTGTATCCGTTTTGGGGCAGGTTGATCTATAGTTCCCTTTGGGAGGAAGCCCCAAAACAGAGAATAATTAGCATAGCTGCTGTTCATAACATTGTAAGCATAAATCAACTTATTAGGAGGTAATGATTTGTCATTTAAATTATGAATATGCATGTCAAAAGAGATGTGTTTTTAGTCTAGATTTGAACTGCAAGAGCGTGTCTGAGTCCTGAACAGTATCTAGAATATCTTTTCAGAGTTAGGGTCTTCATGTCCACTATTATCTCCTTTGTCTTGTCGTGTTGTTGGGATTGTTGTCCTCACACCATGTCACAAGACTGGCCACCTCCCTTCTGTAGGCTGCTTCATCTCCGCCAGTGATCCCAGCAGTGTTGACAGTGAACTTCACAATGGTGTTGTTGTGGGAGATGACACAGTCATGTGTGAACAGCGTGTAGATGATGGGACTGAGAACACACCCCTGTGAGGTGCCAATGATAATTAAGATTATATGTGGGGTGCACCCCCACCTCCGTGGGGTGCCAGTGTTAGTTGAGGTTTCATTATATAGGAAATATAGAAGCCAGTCGTCACTATTGGGCACTGTTACGACCCCCGGTCTAGGGTCGGGGTGCAACACAAAGAAAATAATAGAAAATTAAAGATGTAATAAGGAAATTGAAAATAAACTCTTTACACCCGTGGGCTTTGATCTCCTTATTGATTTTTTAATGTTTTTATCTCTTTTTTTATGCCACGCCAACACAACCAAGAAACACACACACACCAAAAAAAAGAAAAAGTTCAGGGCCAGACAAACCAAAACAACAAATTAAAAAAAAAAAATTAAGTATATATACAAAAGAAAATATGGCGCCCAGCCCCTACAGTTTCTATGGCGTGGTGAAAAGGGGAAATTTTTTTTACAATATTTACAATATAACATAATAGTGAGAAATACAATAATACAATACAATAGTGAGAAAAAAAGAAAACAAACGAACAAAAGGAAAACAACAACAACAAAAAGATCACATATACAAAAAACGAGGGGGAACACAATAAACACTACAGCAAATTGTTTGTAATAGTCTCTAGTCTTTTTCTTAATAATGTCACCACTCCACCACACAACACCCCTCTCCTCTCTCAAAGACGCCGCCGCCGGGGAATTTAAAGTACGCCGGCCCACGAACGTAACCAATCAGATGGCATGTCTCCACACACAGGTGGGACAACCTATTAGACTGAGAGAGAGCGAGAGAGAGAGAGACACACAACACCAAATACGTCTCTAGACGTAACAGGCACCAACTGTCAAAAGCAGCCGAAAGCAATTTTCTTCCATTTAGCAATTATACTTGTTAACAATCGGATAATGTCTTCTCCGCCATATAAAAGTACATAGTGTAATGACACGTTTCCCCAGGAGCAAGGTGCTACAAAATAAAAACAACACAACATTAGAATATATGACACAAAACAAGAATGTACAAGATATATACTTAAGTGCACAAAGTGCAACCAGACAGCACAAGACAAAAACGCAGACCAATAAACAGTTCTGTACCAAAGTGATTTCAGTGATTATGTAAAGTGACGACAATGCAACCATTCAATAGTGCAGATATTTAAAATAATAAAAGGTAGTGCAATGGTGGTGATGTAGTTTACAATGAGTTCCCTTTCAGGAACATGAGCTGTGTCAAAAACCTATGGGAACGCTATCAGCATTTAGGCACGCTGAACAGGTGTGTCAAATCACTGGTTACGAGCGTGACGTCACAGACGGGTTGACGTCATGACCAGGAAGCTATAAAGGCCTGTGAGATGCGCTATGCAGGTTAGCTTCTTTCATTTAGCGAAGCGCTCTATGTCAAATTGTGTGTTGAATATTGTTTGTCTTTCTGTGTATTTAGCCAGGGAGGGAAAGTATAGTTAAAATGCCAAAGGCTACGGGAAAGACGAGACGCTAAAGCAAGCATTTGCTCCTCCCTGCCCGTGTTCCTCCCTGCCATGTTTCGTTATGAGTGGGGATACACACGCTCCATGTGTTGTTGGTTTAGGAGCGGCCCTGTTCCGCATTGCGAGCAGAAAGTGGCGTGATGTTAGAGCATTCGCCTGTCACACTGGCGACCTGTGTTCGAGACCTGTCTCTGACAAGAATCTAATCATGCTTGCTCCATACTACGCTCCATACTCGCTCCAGTCGCTCCATACTATGGGCATCCTGCAGGCCTACCAGGCAGAACTGTTGAAGGGGATGGATGAGTCCGTTGATTTTTCGAGCCCATTTCTGAGATATCTGACTCTACATCTATCGGCCAAAGTATCAGCCTTCCTTCTAGCCATTACCTCTCTGAGGAGAGTCGGTAATGGCTTGAAAAGACCTGCCCTTTTACCTCTCTGAGGAGAGCAGGTTATGTGACTAAGGTCCCCTCAGTCACTCTACGGCCCATGCTGCCGGATTGTCCACTCTTTTGACCTTCATCAGATTTTATGGTCTTGATGTTCAGGCCTCTACTAGTACCCCTTTTGACATAGGCAGAGGTCCCTTCACTATGGTGGAGTTGGCATCTTGTTCCCATAGCGTTTCAAAGCAGCTCAAGTTCCTGAAAGGGAATGTCTCAGGTTATGTATGTAACCCTGGTTCCCTGAAGGCAACGAGACGCTGCGTCTCAGTCCATACCTCAGGCACCCTGGCCTGCGCTCGCTTCTTTCAGGGTCGAAGCTAACCCAAATAGCGCATCTCACATGCTATTATAGCTTCCTGGTCATGACGTCACCCGTCTGTGATGTCACGCTCGTAAGCAGTGATTTGACACACTGTTCAGAGTGCATAAATGCTGGTAGCATTCCTATAGCGTTTCAACACAACATCTCATTCCCTTCAGGGAATCAGGGTTACATACGTAACCTGAGACATTATGCTGTGTTTAACAACATGACATGGGGGAAAAAAACTGTTACAAAGTCTGGTCATAAGGGACTGAATGCTTCTGTACCATTTATCAGATGGCAGGAGGGTTTGGAGTGTGTGTGAGGGATTTGTTGGGTCATCCACAATGCTGGTTGCTTTGCGGATTCAGCGAGATGTGTAAATGTCTGTGGTAGAGGGAAGAGAGACCCGATTATCTTTTCAGCTGTTATCACTATCCGCTGCAGGGTCTTGCAGTCTGAGAGGGTGCTTAAAAAGTACAGGCATTGCTGTTTGTTTTTTTTTGCTGTAGAGCTGGTGATGAGCGACCAGGTGAGGTTCTCCGTTAAGTGAATGCCAAGAAACTTGGTAATTTTTACAATCTCCACAGGGTAGTCACCAATAGACAGTGGTCTCTCTGTGCTCTCCTGAAGTCAACGACCATCTCTTTAGTTTTATCAATGTTCAGAGACAGGTTGTTGGCTCTACAGCTGTCCATTAGTTCAGTTCCATTTCACCTGCTCTCTGGAAGTCCAGGATCTAGTTGCAGAGGGGGCGTTCAGGCCCAGCAGGTGCTGAGGAAAGATGGTGTTGAATGCTGAACTGAAGTCAAAGAAGAGTATGCGAATAAATGTGTTTTTATTGTCCAGGTGGGTAAGGGATAGATAGAGGGTATTTATATTCATAGATAGATAGATATGGTATTTATGCCATCATCTGTTGAGTGGTTGGGGYGGTAAGCAAATTGCAGGGGGTCCAGTAAGGGGTACAGCAGAGTCTTAATGTGCTCAAGATGAGTGTAAGTGCAACTGGACTATAGTCGTTAAGGCGGGACACTTGAGACTTCTTTGGCATGGGGGTTGATGGTGGTGGCCTTGAAGCATGATGGAACTATGGTGCTGCTTAGAGAGATGTTGAAGACGTCTGTGAAGACATCAGCCAGTTGGTCTGCACACTCTGAGCACCCTACCAGGGATGGTGTCTGGTCCAGCAGCCTTCCACGGGTTTACTCTGTGTAGAGTCAGGAGGAGTGGTCCTCAAACCACCTTTGTGCCTCAAGCTGAGCGTAGAAGTCGTTTAGCTCATCTGGAAGGGAGGCATTACTGTCACAGGCTGGTGGAGTGTGTGCACGCTTTGCCTCTATGATGGCCTGGGACAGTTTGGCCCTTGCAGTCCTTAGGGCCACTTTGTCGCCTGCCCTGAAGGTGGAGTCTCTGGTTCTCAATAGTACACCTCTGCAGTCATCCACAGCTTCTGTGTGGAGCATGAGGTGATGGTCTTGGAGGAGGTGACGTCATTGCTGGTCACTGATATGCATATTACTCCAGGTTAC
Organism: Yasuhikotakia modesta; assembly: GCA_036877545.1. Lineage (NCBI taxonomy): Eukaryota > Metazoa > Chordata > Actinopteri > Cypriniformes > Botiidae > Yasuhikotakia > Yasuhikotakia modesta. The sequence goes on along the minus strand of JBAJNP010014666.1, from coordinate 3,718 downwards.
TCCAAGTCAGTTGCTGCTTTCCTAAACGTGCCAGTGTGTTCAAAGCACTCCTGAAGGAGCAGAGATGGCTCCTGCTGGCGAGGTTTTCACCTGTATCAGACTTGGTTTCGATCATCTCGATCAAGTGGTCTGTATGCCTGAATCTGTGTAACAGAGATGTGGTCTGAGCAGCCAAGGTGGGAGCAGGGCTGCGCCCGGTAAGTGCCAGGAATGTTTGTGTAAACAATATCCAGCGTGTTTTTCCCCTTTGTTACAAAGTCCACACACTGATGGTATTTAGGGAGCACTGACTTGAGATTTCCATGTGCCATTAAAAGTCACATTAAGGACAAAAATAGCACCAGTTTGTATCCAGAGTGGCCGCTGCATGCTACTGATGTGCACCAGTGGGAACACAGTCCCCCACTACCATAAATTATGCAGTCGAGATTGCCACATTTGGGGAATTTGCAGGGGTCAGCATAACCGGAGTACAATGGCCAAGCCTCAACCTGGATGTCTTTCTTGTGGCCCAGGTCAGGAAGCAGACAGACCGGCTTAATTGTTTGCCTGGTTGCTGCCTTGACATGTCAACAGAGACACGTATATCACAGGAAATAGAGTTTATAGTACCAGGATACCAACACAAATCTGCTCCACGAACAAATAAACACACAGAGTACCATGGACCTCATCTCGTACAAATCTGATTAACATAAAACTAGAAAATAATATATCAACAGAAGAAACTCATATGTTAAAATTTGATCTCTTATATTAGATCGCTTACCAATTAAGAACCTATTTTCAATGAAATCATCACAGACCACAACTTGAATGCGCTCTGTTTAACAGAAGCCTGGCTTAAAACAGATGATTACCTTAGTTTAAATTAACCCACCCCACAAAAGTAATAAGCATGAGCCTTGCTTCAAGGGTAGAGGAGGTGGTTTTGCTACAATCAATAAAAATATGTTCATAAAACTGGACTAAAGATTTGAAGTAATGATGCTAAACGTGGCATTAGCAGATCACAACAACAAACCGCTTTCTCTCGTCCTAACTACTATTTACTGTAGAGTATCAGCCGGGTTAGAAAGAGTTATTTAAAACACTATCTTCTGCTGAAACGAGGAAATTTAAGTTTAGCTCAAAGGGAATAATAAGTATAATTAACGGTAATCAATTATACGAATTATGTAGAATGTATATACATAGATGTTATCTGATTAAGCAGAAATAACAATAACAATTAATTAATGCATTCGTCCAATGAAACATTCATAATTGTACCTTAATTCTAAGAAATGTTATTTCCTGTGGCCTTCTGAAAATAAACTTCCTAATGATATACAGTGCTACTTCAGAGCATGTAACAAGATTGGCAAGTTTAAGTAACGTTAGTCTATGAGCAGTTAAAAACACAGAAACAATCGCAAGTGAATACAATAACATTTATTAACTATGCTAAAACAAACAAGACTAACTAAAACAAGACACTGGCTGTTCCGTTAGCGGATCACGTAGCAGAGTTTGCAAAGTGTTGTAGCGAGTTCCACTGCCTAAAAAGGGTCCTAAAGAGTTTGCGAGGATGCACACTCTTTGAGCGTGGTTGCCATCTCTTGGGCAAGATGACTAACTCCTGGCGACTGTTTAGACATCCCGGGCGCTGGACTGGCCTTGGACGCAAAGAGCGTTGTTTTAAGACTAAACATGATGGGGTTAAGCATGCATACATAATAACTATATTATGCTTGCATGAAGGTTAAATGAAACATGAACATGAACAGTACATGAAAAGTGTACAGGCTTGCAATATAAACATATACATATATACATTTAGGACAGCTTATTTATTGTTATGACTTAGATACCTCTCAGGTTTCCTAATGGGATTCCTTTGAAGCTGGGGAGTGTGACTAAATGATCCCTATTTACGATCAACAAGATGGGAGAGGAAGACGATGAATCTACCCTAGCACCACTTTGTGATCCAAAAGAGCATTAAGTAAACATCAGTTTCTGTCCTGTTGCTAGTTTTACAACCGGCAACATACTGAAGGAAATGATAAGCTCTTTGGAGATGGCATGGTTTACTGGGACCCTTGGTCCCCTGGTGGCTTAACTCCCCCATTTTTTTAAGTAGTATCTGAAGCTGTTACCATCCAGTTGGCTCCTGACCCCGATGTGGCCTCAGGACCACACGCTACATTACAGACCTCCAGGCCACCACACACACTTTCTCAAAGAACTCACAGATTTTCTGTCTGTGCTATAATCACATTACCGGCACTGATAAACCCCTAATTGTTGGTGATTTAACATTTACATCGATAATCCAAAAGATATACTAGGACTTGCTTTTATGCATATTCTCAACGCTCTCGGCATTAGACCAAACGTGGAAGGACCCACACATATCCGTAAACACTAATTAGACTTAATTCTATCTTACAGGCTCAATAATAATAGCTTAGAAATATTACCTCAGAGTGATGCAATATCAGATCATTGCCTCATCATATACATGGTACTACTAGATAGGGTCACTCGATCTACACCACGTTATCATCAGGAAGAACAATGACCCTTTCCCTAATCTCCCATACCTGTCTCAAATGAATCGGTAAAGGGGACCTAGAGTGGTTGAGCAGAGTATACACCAACAGCTATGGCGCAGATTCAGCCTTATATGTTTGACCCGAACCAGAGGAGACACTGAATTAGAGGAAGAACCTGTTCAGCAAAGACTGGATTTAAATGTTTCTCAATGGTAAGTTATTTGTAATGTTTGTTTGAACGCTTTCAGCGTTACGTGCCCACAAAGTTCTCCCGTCATTATAAAGTTATAGCCACTACATCTATTTGGACATTAATCCTTTACATTGTCATGAATCAAGACTTTATACTAACTGTAGTTTAATGTAAAACTGTTTATGAACAGAGGCTTCAGGTTTGGATGTTAATCTTGGGCTGACGGGCACATCTGCCCCATTCAAACGAAACTAGAACTGTGAATGTCGAATAGATTTGAGCCACAATGTAAAGTCAAGAATTAATATTAGCATGACAGCATAACTGGTCCAAAGGTTTATCATTATTGAATGCTGTGCATTCGCCTGAGCCATACAGTCACTGCCATAATGAGTAACACTCAACGAGAACATACAGTACAGGCCAAAAGTTTGGACACACCTTCTCATTCAATTAGTTTTCTTTATTTTCATGACCGTTTACATTGTAGATTCTGACTGAGGGCATCAAAACTTTATTGAACACGTGGAATTATGTACTTAACAAAAACCTTTGTTAATAAGTTTTATATTTTAGTTTCCTTAAAGTAGCTTTTTAGATATTGCTGCAAACCCTCAGTGTTCTCTCAATGGGCTTAATGAGGAAGTCTCCTGAAATGGTTTTGGCTTAACAGGTGTGTCGCCTTGTCAGGGTTACTTAGTGGAATTTCTTTCCTTATTTATTGGGTTGGGACCATCAGTTGTGTTGTAGAGAAGTCAAGTTGATACACAACCAACAGCCCTATTAGACAACTATTAGAATTGACATTATGGCAAGAACAAATCAGCTAAGTAAAGAGAAACAAGTGGCCATCATTACTTGAAATAAAGGTCAGTCAGTTCAGAAAATTGCAAATTCTTTGAATGTGTCCTCAAGTGGAGTCGCAAAGACCATCAGGCACTACAATGAAACTGGCTCACATGAGGACCGACCCAGGAAAGGAAGA
>JBAJNP010014665.1:0-10739 GCA_036877545.1 Yasuhikotakia modesta | reverse complement strand
TGTGTGTGTGTGTGTGTGTGTGTCAGTTATGGTGCACTGTCCAGCGCGAGGAGATGAGATGATTGTTGGCGATCTGTCACACATTCACGTGTATGAACAGGGTGGCAGCGCACAGGTACGGTCACCTCCGTGTTGTTTCAGTCTGTAACTGAATGACATTCATCTGCTCATTGACTCTTGGGTTCTGCTGGTAGCTTGCAGGTGTTCATTCTGCGACGGTGAACACGCTCGCCGACGGCACCTTTGACCTGGACCGTCTGATCTCCAAGATCCGCCGCGGTTACCCGGACCCGCATTACCCGCGCTCTCGCCTGGTGTGTGTGGAGAACACACACAACATTCAGGGGGGGCGAGTCCTCCCGCTCTCCTTCCTGCAGGAGGTCAGCAAACCCAAGTCTCCCTGCTGACACCATCTTTAATCAAATTACAGAAGTAAAATGATAAACTCAGTCACTGTTCACGGTGCAGTTCTGACTGTAAGTGTTGTTGTGCTCAAAGCTTCGCTCTGTGGCTGATCAGTTTGGTCTGGCGGTTCATATGGACGGAGCGAGAGTCATGAACGCAGCTGTAGCTCAGAGCGTCCGGCCCTCTGATATATTACAGCACTGCCACTCTGTCAGCGTGTGTCTGTCCAAGGTCAGTGCTTACATATCATCTTCACAAATAATGTACAACAAATCTTGTCACAACAGAAGTTTTTAAACATTGTAATACTGTAATTATTTGTTTAGAAAAACGTTGTTTAAACACACATTTGTAAAGTTTTAAAACGTTCCACCACTAACAACTTCAGAATAATGTTTTTAATAAATATGAGATGCATAACTGCAAGAATGTTTTGGACGAGGAGCATTAGCTAACGTTCTGAGAATGTTAGCTGCAGAGGCTGATTTGGTGGGAATGGCTGTTTGACAGGGTCTGGGGGCACCGGTGGGAACTGTCCTCGCTGGATCACAAGATTTCATTCAGAGAGCGCTTCGTACCCGCAAGGCTCTCGGAGGAGGAATGCGTCAGTCGGGCATCTTGGCAGCAGCCGGTAAAATCGCCCTGTCAGACATGATCGACAGACTGAAGGCGGACCATCACAGCGCCAGACGCTTCGCTGAAGGTGACAGAACCCACAACAAACGCTGATCTGCATATGAAGCGCTTCATTATTCCCACACCATCAGGATTATGGGAATCAAAGAAATGTGTTTGCAGTTGCTGCTGATTGTTTCATTAGTAATCTCAGTGCTGTCTCTTTAAATCAGTACCAGCAAGCATCTGACCTGTCTCTCATCTTCTCAAGCTCTGCTACAGTGTGACACTTCACTGTATCGGGTGGATCTGGACACCGTGGAAACCAACATTGTGAGGTTCTGGCTGCAGGACCGGCAGATGAGCCCGGCAGAGTTCTGTGAGCGGATGGCAGCAGTGGATGAGTTGGAGGTGGAGACTCTGGGTCAGGGGGTCCGTGTGTTGATGTTTCCTCATGTTGGAGATGCAGTCAGAGCTGTGTGGCATGCAGACATCAGTGAAGAAGACACTCAGCTGGCTATACAAAAGGCCCGGTTTGTGGCCCAGCAGCACCGGGTTGGATCCATCCGAGCAGCATGACAACAAGGATCCTCAACCAATCAGAAGTGCCAATTTTTATCACCAGCTTAAATGATTTTAACTGAACTAAATCTGAATTATATAGTAATACTGACCAGTTTACACTCCAGTGTAAAAGTTAAACAAAGACTCTCACTCTTATATAATGGTGTTACACTAATCCTTGTTTTTTTTTATGGTGGTACAAATATAAGTTTGTGATGATAGAATGAACAAACACTGGGTTCTGTGTGGTGTTTCTTTAAACAGTGAAACAGAAGATTTCATACTTGTGCATTGAGGGCACTGACTGAACTCTGTACAAAACATGGCAACAAAACACAATCCATGGTGTAATATAGCATGAAACAATGACCACCAACCTGAATGTTATCGTCATACTGATCAGGACCAAACGATTCACATTGGCTCATAAATGAGGTGTGACGTGATCTGACTGCTGAAATAACGCTGGAGTTCTCACTCACAGACTGTTCACTGAAAGACTAACATCTGATATATATAAACATATATTTAAACCACACAGGACAGAAGATTGCACAGCTGATTTAATCACAAAATCCAATTTTATTCACTTATATATATATAATGAAGCACAAATGCAGACACAAAGCAGCTGTTTATATCACTTTCATAAAGAATTCACTTGTCACTGTGATGAATGGTTGCGTGTACAAAACATCTGTTCAAACATATGTTGTGCTGAGGTTATTGTGAAGCTCAAATATAATGCTTTAAATAAAAGCACTTGAATAGGAGACACATTTTATTAAGATATTTCTCAAAATAAATACTGTAGAATAATACTTTATGACAGAATTCATTTGCAGGTATAAAAACAAACAGAAACTGAGCAGATTGAACAGCAGAACTCTTTAATCCTTCCCCATGGCAGACTGAATGATCTGCCTCTTCTTCCTGGCCACACGTTCACTTCTGCAAAGGTCACAGAGTCTCTTTAATCAAACGTTATAATACAATAACACGACATCATTGTAACGTATAGTGATCAAATACGTACAATAATAAACTTCTGCAGTATGATGTGTTTTCTTCCCTGATACACAGCAGCAGTGAATCACACACACACGACTGACTGCATCACACATCGTCGTGTAATGTAATGGTGTAAAGAGACGTGATGTCGGACGTTTGTCGCTTCAGCTACGAGACGAGAGTCTGTCCAGACAGCACAACACCAGCCAAAGCTATGACAGACGCCTCAAACGTCTGAAGTCTCAACCATCCGTCTCCTTAAACGCAGAGCCGCGGCTGCGACAGCCACGTTAGTTCACACTTCCGGTTAGCGTTTGAATTTGATTGGCTGCGGAGCGTCGCTTACACGCATGCGCAGATCACACACGCGCATAAACGCATATCACAAATAGATACATATATTATATATCTATGAACGTATATTAGGTCTTTTTCTGTGCCTACAATACATGGCTATGAAAGATAAAATGATGAAGAAAGGAAAAATAAACAAAAACATCTCTTGTGAATTCCCATGTGTGATTCAGTAAGTCTCTGTAATGCATGTATATGTCAACAAATTATCAATATTATCCAGAAAGTGTACTTGTGTTGCTGTATACGGACACATCAGATACTGTCTGATGTAACAGCCGTGACAGATCCTCAAACATTCCCACAGAGATGAGCTCCATTCTCATTTTCTTCAGTCACATCTGTTTCTCTAGGACTGATGTCTGTTTGTGTCGAGTCGACCCACATATGCAAAGCCACAAAAACATTATTTAACCATTTTATGCACATTCTACTAGTTACAATAACATTTATATAAATATGTACGTGGATATAGAAACAGTTCAGTGTGGTTGGATGTAAGTCGGTGTAATTCGCCTCCTGTCCGCTGGGGGAAACGTGTCGCGCTGGGTCTCTGTCAACTGCCAGCGTTGCACAAACTTCCTGGTTTGCCTTTGGAGAAACACGGAAGTGTTACATAGTTGAGGAAAGTCTGTTTTTAAAGATAGTTTATCTCCTGTAACTTTATACAGACGTCATTAATATCACAAGGAACATATTAATAATCGCTTCAAAATTCAAATATGTCGATGGTGACTTAAAGTGAACGACCGATGAGAAAAGTGAGGACGTGGTGTCTGCAAAAACCCTTAGAAGGTTTTATATTTGAATAGTTTTCTGATGTTTGTAATTGTTTCAGTTAAAGCGAAATACTGTCAGTGTTTGTCGAAGCATCTGTTGTAATGAGTGAGATTTAAATGCGACGTGTGTCTCTAAACAGCGACTGAATCAGACAGACAGCATCAGACCTCAGACAGAATGGCAGCATCACACCGGGGTCTGATCATGACTGTGGTCAACAGTATTGTGGGTGTGAGCGTTCTGACGATGCCCTTCTGTTTTAAGCAGGTAAACGACGGGACATTTAGTCTGTGGTTCGTTTACACACTAAACGCAACACGTGTAATGTGGTGCTGTGTCTGCAGTGTGGCATCGTGCTGGGCACGTTACTGTTGCTGTTCTGCTCGTGGTTGACGCATCATTCCTGCATGTTCCTCGTCCAGTCGGCCAGCAGCACCAAACGCAGGACTTACGCGGGACTGGGTCAGTCATGTTTTACCAGCCATGTTTTATATCAGTCACGTTATATGTCAGTCATGTATTGAGGAAGTCAAATTGTTGATGTTTGCATATGATAGATTTTCTCAATTTCAATATTTCCAAAGTTCCCCAGCTTTGCAACCGTACTCAGAGTTGGTTGAAAGATTGTTAATATGTTTATTAATCGTTCACACATCTGTAAAATCTGTCCTCCAGCGTTTCATGCTTATGGAAAACCAGGCAAAGCGGTTGTGGAATTGAGGTGAGATTTTTGAGATTGTACACATTTATAAATGCTTTCCAATTACAAATCAAGCTACTTTGATCTCTCTCTCTCTCGCTCTCTCGCTCTCTCTCTCTCTGCAGTATGATTGGTCTGATGCTCGGTACATGTATTGCTTTCTATGTTGTCATTGCTGATCTGGGATCAGACCTTTTTGCCCTGTTGCTTGGGATGGAGGTAAGAAACATTCTGTTTTTCTGGACTGAAAAGCCTGGCTCTTCCTCTCTGGATTACGATTGGCTGATTAGATTGCTCTTCTCTCTTCCGCCCCCTCAGGTGACGCAAACCTTTCGTGTGGTGTTGCTGATCGTGGTGTCGCTCTTGGTCGTGCTGCCACTCAGCTTGCAGAGGAACATTATGTCATCCATCCAGTCGTACTCAGCCATGGCTCTGATCTTCTACACGCTCTTTATGTTCACGGTAAGTGTCACGCAGATCACGTCCACACAGAACTGAGTTCATCTGAGTTTCATGAGTCATTATTCATTATGTCTCGGAGGTTCAGAAGCTGTTTTGCAGCAGCTGTGATTATAAACCAAAGGGAACCAAAGCTTTTAACATCTTTTAAACATCTAAACTTACTGTATTAATCATAACATATCTTTCCTTGTTGCCCTGTGAATGCTGCCCTCGCCCTGATGCCGTCTGACCCCGACGCTCTGTGGCAGTAGATTGTGTTCTCTTCTCTGCGTTACGGAATAATCAGTGGGTTCTGGGTGGAGCGGGTACAACTGTGGCACATGAAGGGCATCATACAGTGTCTTCCAATAATCGCCACCACCTTCTGCTGTCACCCGTAAGTAAGCCGCCCTGAAGAGCTGACCTTACCCAGAATGCCCTTGTTTGTGTTGGACGCTGTGATTCGCTGTCTTTTGCAGATTTATCTGTGGCCGTTTCCTGCCAGTTGTAAGTACTCCACGCCGTTCTCTGTGATAGAGTTTTTAACAAAGAGATCCATTTTATGGTGCCAGACACCTGTGGCATGCAGTGTTCCACTACTGTGTGCAATAACTTTTTTACCTCTGCAAACTGACGTTAGTTAACACTAGTTATTTATTGACTTTAATAAGAGCTCACATTCTTTATCTCCATCTTCATTTTCAGTTTCATGTCTGTTTGTTAGCTAGACTCTAACCAGTGTGGGTTAGTCTTACTAATTCCCTGTTTAACATTTCCCTGTTTCACTGGTTGTTCTGGTGACAGACAGAGTTTTTCTTATTGTGGCTGTTTAGTGATGATACTAATCATGAAACAAATCTGCATTTGTTTCATCCACTTCGTCTGATGTTTGTTGGTCTGATGTTTGTTGGTCTGATGTTTGTTGGTCTGATGTTTGTTGGTCTGATGTGTGTTGGTCTGATGTGTGTTGGTCTGATGTTTGTTGGTCTGATGTTGTTTTGTTCTAGATTAAGAATGTGGGTCTTGGTTCTGATGAGATCTTTTCTCTGTAGGCAGGCGTTGCCCACATACGACAGTCTGGATGAGCCTTCAGTGAAGGGAATGAGTGTTATTTTCACGTCTTCACTCAGAGCGGTCACCACCTTCTACATTATAGTACGTTTACGGTGTGAGGCTGGAGTCACTAACGTAATGAAATCTCAGTAAACGCTTCTGTTCTCAGTAGAGAACAGAAATCTCAGTAAAGGCGTCTGTTCTTCAGGTGGGGTTCTTTGGTTACGTGAGCTTCACGGAGAACATCGCTGGCAATGTCCTGATGAACTTCCCATCTAACCTGGTGACGAAGATGGTGCGCGCGGGTTTCATGATGTCTGTGGCTGTGAGTTTCCCCATGATGATTTTGCCCTGCAGACAGGCCATCAACACCATGTTATTCGAGCAGCAGGTAACGGTCGAGTTCAGCCCACACGTCTCAACCGCAGTTTCTCCAGAAAGATCTCATTACAGCTGAGGCGGTGTTTAAGATGGTTTGTTAACCCTGCTCCTGTCTTCTGTGTAGCAGAAGGACGGAACCTTTGCGGCGGGATACATGCCCCCCCTTCGTTTCAAAAGCATCACTCTCTGCATCGTCTTTGGCACCATGCTGGTTGGGATCCTCATTCCTAATGGTAAAACGCTGTATCCACCTTCACACAGCAGCAGAATTCAGGTCTCACTCCTGTTTAAGAATGCATCGCATTCACACACGCTTTGGCTTTAAACCAGAATGACAACTGAACGGAGACTCACTGACAGCTTCTGTGTAATGAAATGTGTTTGTGTTCTGCAGTGGAGACCATCCTTGGTCTGACGGGAGCCACCATGGGCAGTCTGATCTGCTTCATCTGTCCAGCTCTCATCTACAAGAAGATCATGAGGAACGGCTGGTCTGCACAGGTGTGGTGCTCACCTCATTCTTCCATCTAAACTCTGTTTTAAATGTTTGTTCAGAAAAGATGTTCTGTTCCTTCAGCTGGTTCTGTGGGTCGGTCTTGGGATTATGCTCATCAGCACCTTCCCCACACTCTTCATGTCCTCCGGTCAGCCCCTGCCGGACATCCCGGCCAGAACCAAAGACAAACCCTTGTTTGTAGCTCCTGAGCTGTCTGAAGTGACAGGTATGTTTCAGTTAATGCTCAAGACATACAGGAGGTTCAGAGAGCAAACATTATAATTGTGATTCGTATCAGTGGATCTGATGAGAGTGAAACCTAATCCAGGAGAGAAACTGGACTTTCTGAAGCCTCCAGCAGAGGTGGAGGAGGCTGAGAAGACAGCAGAAGAGCCAGCTCAAATTAAAGAACCTGTAAAAGCAGATGAGCAGAAGAACCAGGTGGAGGAGGTTCAGCTGGACCGTCCTGAAGCAGGTAACGTAACCCGTTCAAGTTTTGCCATCTACATCCATGGGGATGTTCAGTAACAACTTGTGTTTAAGAACTTTGAGGTTATGGAGAACCTGTTAATTTCTTGCAGGAGTTGCGGTTCTAGATGTGGAAGCTCATCGTCATGAGCCACCCATCCCTCACGACAAAGTTCCTGTAGAAGATATTAAAAACCAGGAGGAGTTGGAGAAGGACAAATGGCAAGTTGTTATTGAGGGAGAAGAAAATAAACTGCTTGCCAGAGAGGAGGAGCTTCTGGCTGGACAGGGGCAAATTCAAATACATGAGTCTAAAAAACAAGAAGCTGGGGTGAAGAAGGATGTCAAAGACCATTCTGAGAAACTAGAAGATCAGATGGTTAAAGAAGAGCATGCTGGGAATGAGAAGCCAGAAGAGATAGCCAGAGACCCTGAACCTCAAGCTGAGAAACGTGAGTCTTTCTGGAACAGAGCTCTCCAAAGATTTTAGCTTCAGCATTAATACATCACACCTGTGAGACTGACAGAAACATCCAGCAGGTGTTTGAGTCTTTTGTGTGTTTGACACTCTGCAGCTTAGGAACATTTATTTGTGCCCTGCAGGGAAAGTTTCTGAGCAAGAGCACAAACAGGAGAAGGTTCTCAATGGAGGAGTTGTGAAGGACCTGGATGAAGATAAGATGGAAGGTGAGCTCCAGAAGTATTGTCAGAAGCTACAGGACGTGTCAACACTTGCTGAGTGTTTGGACCCTGTTTGTTTCCTGTTTTAGCACAAAGTTCTCTTTGCCCTACACTTATCTGCTGCCTTTTTTAGTGATGTCACAGAGCAGTTTTCTCTGTTGAATGTCACATTACTGCAGACACAAACATCTTCAGTCTTTGCCTCTCTCACTTAGCTTGTTTTTCATGAAGGCACTTTCCATCCTTTCTTTATCTTACACTGTTTATGTCTTGATTTCTTCTGCCTCGGCATTCTGACATGCTGTGGACTTCTGCCTTCTGCAGTCATTAAAAAGATTGTTGCAGGTATGAGGTGATTTGTCTCTTCTCTCACACATTACCTTACATCATAGCTGTGAACTAGTACTGCATGACTCATGTTATCTAGTGACTGTCCTTAGTCTAGTTTACAGATGTGTGCGAGTCCAAATGTATTCCAGTTGATTTGAAGAATGTAAAATCAAGGCTTACCATCTTCTGAAACAACTCTTTAAATCTCTTCTCTGTGCTCCGTATGTTTCTCTTCTCTCTGGATGGTTCTCAGAAGGTCAGCTGGACCACGCTGTGCTGCTTCAGGTCATTAAACATCAGCAGGAACAGCAGAAGAGACTCCTGGACCAGCAGGAGAAACTTCTGGCTGTGATTGAGGAACAACACAAGGAGATCCATCAAATCAAAGAGGGAGAAGAAGAACAGCAGAAACCTCACGTGGAGAAACATGTGGCTGAGGAACACGAGGTCCATCAGATGAAGGAAGAAGTTGGACCAAAACTAGCAGCAGGTATGTCTCACCTCAACCAGTGCACTTATATTATCAGTAAGTGTTTGCATCGGCTGGTTAGTATTGTTGTACAATGACATGCATCATGTCTTGTGTGTAGGGGAGGCTACAGCTGTGATGCAGGAGCCGGATGTGTTGGATGGGGCAGTGAAGCCCAATGTTGCCGGTGTGCAGCAAATGCAGAAGCCTCAAGAAGAGCCTGTGCATGCAGTCGCATTCCCTGCAGAGCCAGCCGCAAAAGAACCCACCGTGTCTCAAATCCACGCCGGCCATGTTCACAAAGCTGATGAGTCATTGCAAGATGGTGGTGGTGTAGCTCCTCAGCAGAAGGATCAGATCCATCCTGTGGCTGCAGCAGAGGAGCAGGAGAGAGTGAGACAGAAACTAGGCCAGCTTGAAGCTGAGAAAGAGAGAACGGAGAAAGAAAGGCTGGAGAAGGAGAAGATTGAGAAGGAGGTGCAAGTCCTTGTGGAGAAGGAGCGGAAGGAGAGGGAGAGGCGAGAGCAGCTGCTCCGTGAGCTAGAGGAAAATGAGCAACTGGAGAAGCTGAAACACGTAAGAGCGAAATCTGAGAAAGAGATTGTGAAGCGCGTGGAGAAGGAGAAAAGGATTCTGGAGCAGCAGGAGAGGTTGGAGCAGCTGCAGCAGGCTGTTGATGCTCGGATATCAGATGAGGATGACAAACCACCCGAACCAAAGAAACAGGGAGGCAGGGACCTAAAAGAAAACATCCTTCCACCGAAGGAGAAGATTAAAGAAGAGAAGAGGAGCAGGGAGGATGGAGGCATGGATCTGAAGAGGAGGCGCAGAGACGTGGACCCTGAGCGTGTGGAAGTCAGTGGACCGGATGCTCTGTCAGAGTTACACACTGTCCTGGAGGAACAGCTGGTGGTCGGGGTTCTAGCGCACACGCAATAACCAAACACACTCCTCAGAGTCCGGAGAACGGAGAGCGTTCTAATGACTTACAGATGAACTTACAGATGTTTCAGGTAAACAGGAAGTGAGTGTCTGATGACATCGGCTCTCATATTTAAAGACACAGCATTCCTTTATTCATACAACATCCATTGTTCTCCAGGGAAACGTCTCTCTTGAGTTTCTGTGTGTGATTTTTAACTCAAATAAATTAATTTGGGCCAATATTGATACACAGCACATTTTATTGATTTTATTTTTATTGTTTTATTGACAGAATTAATTTTCCCCATTGTTGGTTGTTTAAAAAGCTCTGTGTAAAATGTATTGTGTTTAAACTAGACACATATTCAGAATGTCTCTGTGGATAATAATTCATGTACTGTACAGATGTCGTCTGGTTCAGGGTTACGTTGTTCTGTTTAATGTTCCGGTGGTTTTGTGCTTTAATAAACAGCAGTAATAAATGATATGCAGCAGTAATAAATGATATAGCAGTAATGAGACCTACAGGCCTGTTACACCCACACTGTGTGTGGATTTCACTTTTATTCTTTCATATTTTTATACTTTGCTGAATAAGCCAAATGTTTCCTGTTTTTATTATTTTTTAGGAAATCTGATATGAAGTGATTTATGTGGGATTTATGTTTTATTTAATATTACCTTAATGTGAAACTATTTTATAACTGTTTGGCCTGAAAGTGACTATTTATGTAACACAGAATGTTATTCATTATTTTGAATTGGGTTAAATAAAGTTATTTATATGAAATGGCAACTGACTGTATAATCTTCATTGTGTTCACATTGTTTGCTTGTATGGTAAACCTCCTGTTTTCTGTGAAACCAGATCTTTATTTCCAATGAACACACAGATAATGGCGTGATAACAGAACTTTAAGAGAACGTTAGCCAACATTCTGAGAACACTTCCTGTTGACTGGGTTATTTCGTCTAAATGAACGCAAGGAAATCATGGCTGTAAATGTAACCACATGGTTTATTTTCAGTTATTCAGCTCAAAGGTCTGAAGCAAAGATCATCGTTCA
>JBAJNP010014663.1:0-10745 GCA_036877545.1 Yasuhikotakia modesta | reverse complement strand
CAATAAAGGGGTTTAAAGAAATGTGAACCCACCTGAGGGGCTGTTCTGTGCTGCTGAAAGCTCGGTGGTAAATCTTGCATGCCAATGAATCCTTGTTGTGAGGAAGAGGCACTAGGGATGTAACGTTGACCCTCCTCTTCATTTAACTTTCTGGATAACCAGGGACCAGTTCCAGCATAGTTAAACTGGCATAAATTTGACAGGAAATGCGGCGGCACGCGCACAGGATTAATAATGCCGGGCGCGGGCACGTAATAGTGCCGAGCGACGGGTCGCTTATCGGACGCTTCAGTCACATCACCCGCAAACTTGTGTTGTCCTGCGTTTAGTGTATCACACGATGCATGTGCTGCACCCTCCTTATCACGTTTTGCATCCCGTTTGACCTCTGTGTTCCTGTTTTCTTGCTTCTCCTTCGATCCATCCTTTGGCTCTTGAACTGTCGTGGAGATTTCCCTGAAATGTTTCTCATCTCTGTTAATGTCCTTCTCGTCGCCATATCCAACGACGTCACTCTCGTTACAGTCTGTAAAACAAACATCTCATAAATGTTTGCTGCGACAACAACGTTAATATTAAATAAAACAGATGAAGAATGCACTAAAACATGAACATAACGTACAGAACATAAATAAAACATATAGTAAATAATAATAAAAGTAAAATAACATTATTAGACAGTGGGTTTAGTTAAGCACCTGTTGAGGTTGATGTTACAACATTTGCTTCTTGAATTAAACGACTCGCTGAACTTGGGTCGTAAGGCGCGTCGTCTGCGGACAAACGGGCTTTTCTCGGTTCCGGTTCTTCACACCTTTGATGAAAAGTCTGTTTCCTGAGAGTCAGAAATACTCAAGTCAGCAGGAAATGAATAACACGTGTTCAGACACAGTTTCCGAAACTTGTGGAGGTATAAATATACAGGTTTTTACCTTTTTTCACGTCTTCCATTTCCGGTATCACGGAATCCTTTAGCAAACGGATTGTTATCGATTTTCAGCTGAGTTATCTGCAATGTTTCAACAACGTAATGTTACGGGTTGTGTGACAACGACACCGGATTTCCCAACTGTGTGGGAAAAAGTTTCTTTTTAATTTGTGTATTGAGCTAAAATATACACTTATACAAAATATAAATATACAAAATATAAAAACATTACAAAGAAATAAGTCACAATGAAGTAAATCAAAAATAATAAACGCAAAGAAACGAAAATCGTTCATATGAACTAATCTTACATCACATGTAAGTGATGAAAAACCATTAGTTTTAGTTATTACTTATTACTTTCAGTTATTAACAGTTATTACTTTATCACTCTTTTGTACTTTTCATTAAGGTTTGGTTGTTTATTTAACGTGTAAATACTTTACTCACCTTCTCGTTTTGATAAGCTGTCACTGCGATGAATTCCGTCTCAGGAAACACGCAAGTTTTAAATGTACTGTAAGGAAGTTTGAGGATGTCGTTGGCACGAACTATATGAAACCTCGGCTGGTATTTGTGCATGGAGTTTAAAATGGTCTGCAGACAATAAAAGAAACATTATATTTCTTTTAAATATTCATATTAATTTAAAGAATTTAAAACACAACAAATACTAATAATTTCTCGAGTCATTGCTTCTAAACATTGTGACATTAAGTTAAAACGAAACAAATTAGTTAAAAACTTTAAAACTTAAAAGTTAAAAACTTTAGAAAACTTAAGAAAACTTTAATAGAACGAAAAGTTTTGCAAATATACTATAGTGGCGAAGTGAAGGCAGGCAAAATAAGTCAACCATAAATTGAGAGTCACAAAGTTTACAGTGTTAAACTACTCACAAATCCATGTTTGTCTGAAATATTGTTCGTCAGTTTCAGTTTATGGAAGGTCACAGATTTGGACATCCATTGCTCCCCAGTAGCAGGACTGTCGGGGTGGATGTACATTCGTTTTGGCATTTCTGGGTCGGCCTTTCCTGCCACCATCCATCGGGAGTTGTGAAACTTGTATCTGAAGTCGTCAGCCGCCACTATATCCATTAGCAGGATGTATCTTGCCTTCTTGTCAAAGCCGCTGCAGCGAACTTTAAATGGTGGAAACATTCGCCTTAAAGAAGAAGAAAGAATAGCTTCAAAAATAAATACACATGAACACTGTAGCTGATGTGAAGCTCGTTTACAATTGTAGGTTGTAAGAATGTTTCCCTAACGTTAAGTTTCAGTTCTATCAAGTAACAAAAACTTTCAAAATGTTGTTTTGAAAGTTGTTGAAACTTGCAAAGCGTCCAGTGTTTAGATCTTGTATTAACGTTATTGTAAGAACGTTGTTGAAACATCTTCCCAATTCTCCTCTAACCACTTAAGCGTTTTATTAACGTTACTGCAGTAACGTTCTGAGAACGGTCACTGTTAGCTGGGTTTTATCTGAATGCGTAAAGACGCGTTTCCATGAATGATGCGCTTTTACGCGTCCCAAAAACAACTACAGTTTGTGGATTTTCCAGTCCTGTGAAATTGCGTTCTTACCTTCCAGACTTTGTTATGACCATCTCCGTGCCGATTTGGTGAAACTGTTCCCACAGATCCTTGCCTTCCAGCTGTACCACGGGGTCATCCTCAGGTACCAGTTCGGCGTCTCTGTTCTCCACGGGAAGGTGAACAGGAGACGCGGCTTCTTTGAGTGCCAAACGAATTGAGTTATGCACCACGCTTACAAACGGCTGTTTTCCGTATCCAACCGGGAAAAAACGGTGCTGGTGTCCAAACATGGAGCTAATTGTGAAGTCTGCGGGACTGGACGGTATAAAGTGTTGATATGCCATTCTCTGAACTCTCGCAGCCGTCTGCCTGTGGGATTATTTTACAGTGTCACCCGTGATCCCTTCATTCCCAAAACGCAGGTAGAAACTCCTCGCGGATGGGTTCAGCATTCACCCTAAATCATGCAGTTTTTATCTATGTGGATGTTGTTTCTTGACCCCACGACACTTGCATTATAAACTCATCCTCACCGTGTTTAGAGTGAGTCTCTCATTTTAATCTTGTGCGTCTTTGTCCTGTTGAGTCAAAACGCAACTGCGGAGCCACTTAAAGTTGTTTTATTGGATCTTCTAACCCTGGGGACTTTATGCCACACTGGTCGGAACGCCACGCAGCCCGGACGGGTCACTGTACACTTTGAAGTCCGGGGTTTCTGATTGGCTCCGTGGACACATCTAAACCGATTGTGTTTCCTAAGGGCGTGGCAATCGATTCCTCAAGGAAACAACTGCAACCAAAGGATCTGATACGAGCGAAGCATCAGCTGTCCGGATTTAAGCGCTGCTCACGTTGTAAATGAAAGTGAACAGAGAACCGTGCGGAACATATTCTTATGAACTTATTGAAAACGATAGAAAATGACCATTGCTGACAAAACAAACTGTGCAAAACAACACGATATTTACTGTGAATGTTTCTCTTAATAAATCAAAAGAATTGCCTCGTAAATCTTACGTTTACATTTTCATTTATAAGCGCCTTATGAATAAATTGAGGTTCAGAAATGGATCACTCTCCAGAAAGGTCCGCAATAATTCATAATTATTCTGACGTTACATAGACATTAAACCAGTGTCTGAAGAACTAGGAGGGTATATATAAAACATATTGACATAACTGATGCTGTTTTTAGGACTGTCACATTAAATTACCCCTCCCACCCACCTCCCACAAGACCACCCATTAATCAATCTTACATCTCTAATGTAAATGCTTGATTACAAAAGCACCACAACAACAGAACAACACTTGCTTGTGTGTGTGTGTGTGTTTGTGTGTGTGTGTGTGTGTGTATGCGTGCATGTGTGTGCATGCGTTTGTGTGTGTATGCGTGCATGTGTTTGTGTGTGTGTGTGTGTGTGTATGCGTGCATGTGTGTGTGTATGCGTGCATGTGTGTGCATGTGTTTGTGTGTGTGTATGTCTGTGTGTGTGTCTGTCTGTGTGTGTGTGTGTGTGTGTGCACAAGTTTGGGGGGGCTTTTCCTGCTTGCAGGCACCATCCCCTAATATCATGCTGTGACATGAGAGGGGTGTGACTGTGGATTCAACCTCTGCAAAGCTGAAGCTTTTGATTGGCTTGGCTGGATTAGTGGTGTATTCAGTTACCAGTTTTTATTGCAGAAGAGTTTTGGCTGCACATTCTATGAAGGCTCAGAACCGCCACAGTGGGTCGAGTGTGACCAGCTGGATTAGAACAGTCACTACAACCAATCAACAATCTGTTGCTTGTATAACTTCTTTCAATTTTGTCAGGTTCACATATTATAAATTAAACCACTCCAGCCGATCACTTTGACATCGAGCTTTGAGCTTCTTTATTTGAAGCTTAACACTGCACAACGCTAAAACATCTCTGTGTTAATTTGACTGTCCAGTTAATAGAGAAAAAGTCAAGTCAGACACATCGCTCCATCGCAGGCTAATGAGAATCCAACTAACAATTGTAGGTTGTAAGAACATTTCCCTAATGTTTCTATTAACAAACAAAAATGTTAAAATGTTTAAAGCATTTTTAGACATTGTATTAACATCATTGCTTGTTTATAAGAACGTTATTTAAGCTTTTTCAATTCTGCAACATTATTAAAACATTTCACAATCAACTTAAGAATAACGTTTTGATTTATATGATATATATAATGTCAGAAAAAAACATCCCACTCTGCAGGATTTTTTATTACTTTGAGAGAAATTTTGCAAACCGTTAGTCAACGTTCTGAGAACATTCACCTTTAGCTGGGGATCTGATATTCCTGATTCTGTACCTTAAAGGCACAACCACTTTAGCATGAGTATCTCTGCTGGCGTCACCTTTGTGTTGTTATTTTTTGTTGTATATAGCCTGGCAGCACATGGCTTCAGTATCGGGGGAGTGTTGAGTTACACATCCTGCCTAACATGTAAATACAGAGACTGGTGCTATATTTCCAGTTCAGAACAATCTCTGCTCTTAATTAGAAGATGATATTCTTAGCGTGGTTTAAATCCTCATATTTCTATTGTGTGTCTCAAGCCGTACTGTATTAGTCTACAGTTTATCTATTCTTAATAGTAAATAAATGCTTTTTATTTTTCTCAAGTTGTGCTGTAAAGGCAAAAAAAACGTTTGTGACAAAAATACTTGAGGGCCGAAAACTTCCCTCATAGAGATACAGTTTCCATAACCATTGCATACGTTCAGAAACATTTAAATTATTTCACGCTCTGTTTTTTTAATAGGCAAATCTGTGAATTTATGACATCGCTCTGCTATGACAGTTTTATGTCCTGCACTCAGCTGCTGTTATGGTGACTGGGAGTAAAAAGGGAGAGATCCACACACAGGATTAGGAGAGATATGCCATCTGTGGCCGTCCACTACTGATGACTCAATCTTAACTGGGCAAGGGGAAACCCTGCCTGTCAATCATTCTTACTTCAAAGAGCGAAGGCTAAAATCTGTGCCAGTCTGATGCTTGTGAGAACACTAACACACATTGTGTGTAACTCAACACTGTGGATAAATAGTTGCTCTTAACGGTGCCACCAACACGCACTACTGAACATTCAGCTCAACGCTAATGTTAAGCTGGTGTTAAGGTGGGAGGGTTTCAAAATTAAATTCTGAACAGGAAGTTTGATGTTTGTGGACCGTGATTTGTAATTTAAAGTAAATTTGTAAAAATTAGGCAAATAACATTAACAGTATAAGTAAAGTAATATTCTGTGCCATATATGGGCTTCTGCTCAGGAAGGTTTTTTCAGTGTTTTTTCTCAGTTTGTACTATGACAAATTGTGAACAGCAAAATTATTGTGTAAGGAATCACAAAACATTCAGCTCATGTAGGGCATCTGTCGATGAAGAGACAGCCTTGAGTTGAAGGACACCAATAAACCGATACACAGTAAAAGCACAATAGTAGCCTAATTCTTTTCAGGCCTTTGATTTGGCAGGTGCATGTGATGGGACTCAAAAATACACATTATCAGTGACAATAATTAGAGTCCTTGATACTTTTAATCCATTACTTCACCTCACTGAATGGGTACTGAGTGGCCTTAGTGTGTCCATCTCTCAGACACCTCAGCTGTTTATTTAGAGGAGCTGCGATGAATAGCCGGCCACTAACAGACTGGTGCGACTGGAACTGTTTAGACAGTGGAGGTGAGAGGAATTTAGTTAAACAGTGGCACTGAGAAGGTGTGAGCACAGAGAGAACCCTCAAGAGAAGCTTAGAACACACCATTGCTTTCAGAGGAACCTAAGAGGAACCCACAGTACGTGCTCATCAGAAAGAAAACAGCTACCTTTAAAATTCCATTATTTCCTGGTTTTCCTCATCATCTGCAGCAATAAAGCAAACAGGAGAAATCAGCACATCTCCTCAGATGGGCGACTGGGAGCAGATCCAACAGCAGATGAATGAGCTCTGAGGGAAGAGAAGTAAATGAGTGATTGTTTGAGGAGCCGGCAGTGAGGTCATCAGTCTGATTCAGTTCACATTCATCACCTCCTCAACATATTGTTTTCTAACAGATATAGCAGAGCAGTGTGATCAGACTTTAGAGCCATAATACCTGTTGAAAATTCATAAAGCCTGGAAATGAACACACAATTTATAAAGGTTAAAGGAGTTTTGTAGTAGACTTACTAGTACAAGAGCTATAAGTGTGTAAAGAAGATTAGAACAACAATTTTATGTGTGTGTGTGTGTGTGTGTGTGTGTGTGTGTGTGTCTGTATACATAAATATATTTTGCTCATCAGATTCACTGCTGATTCTGTTAGCTAAACGCTGTATCCTGCTTTTTCATTGTGAAAACAATATATAATAAAATATTGGACAATGATATTATTATTGTCATATAAGAATAATTTCTGGAATAAAATAAATTATTTTATTTTTGAAAAGACGTGAACCGGATGTCTGAGTGCAGCTCTGTTGAAAGGTGATTTTATCCTTATCCTCATTTTTGACAATAAAAAAGAGACACAATGACAAACTCACACCGAAGGTTATTTTTTGTGAATTCTTGCTTTATAGAGAAATGTAGCAACCGCATGAACGATTGTTCGGCTCACAGTTTGGGACGAAGAAAAAACATCTTATGTGTTTGTACTTGATAAAGGAAGAAATCAATTTCATTGCCACATCTGCACTTCAAAAATGAAATGCAACTTTCTCTCTCTTTCAGTAATTGATCGATGTTGGGAGGTCAATGATAACTGCCAGTGCAGAATGTGCTTTGATTCAGATGAAGGTCAGTCCCCAATAACCAATGAAACACAATTCTGCCTTTGCTCAGTTATTGCTGCACAAACCCATAGAAGAGATTGGGGCTAGTTGTCAGATAGTGCCTGTAGAAAACCTGTTTATTAAAACCAGTTTTTTACCAACATTTAGGTTAAAAAAAATCTCTTTTACCTAAATGTTGTTCTTTGAAAAGCAATTTATTTACATTAACATTATTGCATTAAAATATTAGGCATTTTGGCAAGCGTTTGTTTTTGCAGTTGTATGATAAACTATGATTCGTAGGCAAAAATGCTGAACGTTAAAACCTTAGCTACAAAATAAAACTCAAAAAGTATTCCTACACTGAGAAATGTTCACTGGAGTAAAAAGTGTGAAAATTTGTCCTAAAAATTAATAAAAATGCTTTTGTAGAATTTGTGTATATGCGTTACTAGCAGAAAACTATCATCTGCCTCACAGAAACTTTACATTCAGTAAAGTTTACATGATCTTTCATTGAAGCTGACTCTGTGCTCAACACCCACTCCAAGATATTCCAAGATGGGCTTTACAGAACACCAAAGCGTGTGTGTCATGACTGTAAATAACACTGAAGTGAAATCAAAGAGGTTTAGTGACAGTCACTCTGCATGGCTGATCTGGGATCAGTTTTGAAGTTTGTTTCAAAAGTGTTAAGGGTTGGATTTTGGTAGAGGAAACCGTTCTCAGATCTGCTCTTTGCGGGACGTTTGTGTGGAGCTCAGGGGATATGGCTCATTGGAACACAACTAATCCCATGAACGCTCACGCCAAAAAGACAGTATTGATGTTTTTGAGCAGTGAAAACCTACTCTGGAAGATTAGGAAAGGCCTGCCAGGCTCAGTAAACCTGTGATTAAAAGCTGTAGTAGTCCTTAGAGTATTAAACATGAATCTGAGTAATGAACCGAACAGGAAGGGGTAAATAAAGGAAGCTTTTTTGCAAATTAAATTAGATGTTAACATTCGTTTATTTTGGGGGTCTTGCATCAACCAGCGTTCAGATGTTTGAACGTAATTACAGATGATGGAAGACATCAATTTTTTTATTTACAAAATCTATTAACTCTATTTAAAATGTATTTAATGTATCCAACAATTAAAATAAAAATTGTAATCAAATTATTATGTGTGATATATTAAATCTTACAGCTTTAAATAATGGCCGTATATGTTCTGCCTCTTCTGTGACCATTAGGCAGTTAGTAATTAGGTATTGGGGGGTAAAGAAAATTCAGCAAAGGTTTTACTTTGCATTTTTACAAGTCCTTCAGATGCACGACTGGAGAGAGGCTGCTAGCACAGCATCTAAATGGCTAAATCAATAAGCAGCTATACACTTATACACTTACAGCAGGTATACACATTTATAGCACACTCTTAAATTACTTCATTAGAAAATAATTCTCCCAATTAAATCCCTCTGTAAAGGCTTTCAATCACCAGGTACAGTCAATTTAAATCCTCACTAGATGGACATAATAATAACAATAATGTATATTTCAGGCAAACTAAACTAGCGCTTAAACAATTGTTGATGCTAAATCTTTAAAACAACAATAGGTAAAATTTTCTGACATCACACAACTTCTATCTGTCATTCATTTCCTAATAGGATACTAGTTATAATACGTGACCATTGATTTCCACAGACGCCTTTTTCTGTTGGCCTCTTGTATTGTTTTTTATTTCTGTTTGCTTCAGTGATTTACTCTCTTGATATCAATAAGCCCGGATTGATTTTGCAATGCAATAAAGCCAATAAAACTATGTTTATTAAAGCTTTGTGAGGCCTTTGGTGTGTGTTTACCAAAATGTATGACCAAGGAACATCAAACAGTAAAAAAGGCACAAAAAAATGCTTTTAACGTTTTTAACATTAGACAAATTCAGTACATGAAAACTGAGCAAACTATCACTTTTAGGCATTAACCTTATAATTAGAAAAAGTAGTTTCAGGGATGTTTTTTGACCTGTATTACATTGTAAAAAATAAAATTTTAAGATGACAAATAACAGAAGTTATTGATATTACATCCAAGGTCAGGTCAGCAGATGGCAAACTGGAATCCAGCTCTTCAAACACAAGCGAACAATTATTCCTCTTTAAAGTGTGTTGGTGTTTGTTCGTAAAGTTTTGTTTGTAAGTGTGCATTCTTCAGAGTCAACACTCAGCCTAAATAGTAAATAAACACCATCTTGAAGGAGCCTTTAAACTCTCCTCAGTAAGTTTACTAAACATACAAAATTTACTGTGCATATAAAATGAAGTTTTTTGTGATTTTAAATCTATAATATATTGTGACATTTCTTTTGTTTCATGCTTGGAAATATACAAAATTAAACATAACGTTTTTCTTGTACTGGTTGCTTGGTGAGGAAGCATGTCAGAATTTCATGCATGTCAGTGTGTGTGTGTGTACAGTACAATACAGTACAGTACAGTACAGTACAGTACATGTCTATATTTCTGTCAGGGCTTTGTATGATCCAGCTGCATGCACAGGTTCTCTGGTGTATCGCTCAGACCATAAAGGGATCTGAAAGCTTAAGAAATGTTTGGAATTTATCATGTCTGCCTGTGAATCTGTCATCAAACCTACAATTGTCTTCTAACATCTTGTTTATCCTTCAGTCCCTGCGGTACGGCTTATCTTCCCAGTGTGGCTCTGCGTGTTGAGAGAGCTTTAAACGACTAACAGTCTTTTCTATCAACTGACAATGAGAAAATATTCTGTTCAGGCTCTACAGTGAACATTCAATACATGTGATGAATATAACATTGTGTCAGAGAACAAACGTCTTTTTGTCAGCGACACAACGTATTTTTAAACAGTGAGAAAGCCTATTAAAGATCCAGCCTGTTTGTTTGCAATAAATAACAATTGCAATACTTTGTGCTAAACCACGTCATTTGAAGCTTAGTTTGTAAAGTTAAATGCAGGTAACATTTCTCCTACATTTCAAACTTCCTCCCTGAAAGTCAAAAGAGTCTCACAGCCAGAGGACAGTCAGCACAGTTCACTGCTATGATTGAAAAAATAAATAACATAAGCTGACGACAGGCTCCCTCTAATGTTAATGAGGCATATTGATCAAAGGCAACAGTAAAAATCGGCAGACAGATAATGGGTGAGTGGCTTTTTCTGAGACCTCATTTGAAGTGAATAAGAGCCTCTTTAGATGAGAGAAAGATATTTCAGGAAATATATTAATCACAAGATATTATATTCTTCATCTGAACAGCAGGCTAACAAATTCACCACACTCTGTTTAAACTTATGTATCAAAATTATTCACACATATTTAAAAAATAATATCTACTGTAACTATAATGGATTTTAATTGTAATAAATGTACTTGTTGTATATTTTTAAACATTACAATAAAATCATTGCCAAACCAAAGCTTGATTTAATTCGTTTGTATCTGTCTACTTGATACTTAATATTTTTGTTTAA
>JBAJNP010014662.1:0-10746 GCA_036877545.1 Yasuhikotakia modesta | reverse complement strand
GCAATATTTCTTCTTCCATTTTGTGAGAAAGGCTTCTTCATGAAAGAAAGTCCCCCTAAAATGTCTCCACCCGCCTTCCTGCTCGCTTTTGGACACGACAAACAAACGGCGCGGGTCGGTTTTCCTGTCCAGAATCGTTTCCATCGCAAAAAGCCCATTGCATTCGCCCGGTATATAGTAATACATTGAGTCTGTGCTGTGTGGAGTTTGCAGTGGGCTCGCAATGGCCGCTTGTCTTCATGCACTAACATTGAGAATATGGCTCCTTCTCTTTGTGTAGCGCTCAGCCATTACACCGCTTTGCAATAGGGGGAGCAGAGCGACCAGCTCACTTTAACTCTTGATTTAACACCCTTCCCGTGCGCGAAAAAATGCGAAAATACCCGATTTGAAACGAGGAAAGATGAAATTTTTATTTTCTGCCACGACAAACGCGCACTTGATGCCGGACGGGGTGAAAAACACGATCTGAAAAAGTTGCAGCGAACTGCGCCTCTCTGTGGCTCCGTGCCTTTGCCTTGTTTCCTATGCGAGTACAGTCAGCCATTACAGTAAAGCGGTATTTTTTACGCCCGTATCTTTGTCATTTTAATAAATCCGAGGCTGTAAATGCATACACACAATAGTGGCGTTTTACTTGAATTTTCTGTCGAGTTGTTTTTTTCTCTCGTGTCATTTTTCACAGTCCCCGTCTTCTCCTGACACACATCCCCTGTAACGCGCTGCAATGGCTGCTGGCTGGCAGTATCACCGTCTATAGACCTTGTTTGTACGCAATTCTGTCACCCGGTCGCCCGCTTCACGTTAAACGGCGCGTTTCAAACACCAATAAACGCCATTTTTCGCATTTTAAAGATTCAACCCCTTTAAATAAAAAGCGTAAATTTTAAGGCGTGCACCAAGCTAAATGAAATTAAAAGGTTATTCCCGTTGTGGGGAGATAATGTAAAACGTTGTAAAAAAAACTCGCGGTTACAATAACTCCTTTTCCACCTAATATTAAATTTCTGACTTTTTCCTGGCCTTTTCGTGCCATTTTCGCACTTACCTCACACTTTGAAATGTCTACAAGCTTTCCGCTGTCTTGTCTGGATAGTGAATGTACTGCAATGGCTGTATGTGGATGTAATAGCGCTACGCAGCAGCCTGTCTCTCAACCCTCCAGCGTTACTTTCAATAGGGCTTCCATTCTATTGGCTGCCGCCATACCGAACGTCCGCGTGATTGGCTGAACGCTTTCCATTGTCCTAATAACAGCCCGTTTGCGATTGGCTGCCTTTTGTGAAACGTCACCGGTGTTTTAAATGGCGCGCTAATACAAACTAGCGAGCATGTGTGTGTGTGTTTCTGGTCTCGGTTTAAAGGCTGTGTACCGTGTTGGCTGTAGTAGTGCCGTGTTGTATGTGTCTGAACGGAGTGCAGAATGAATGAATGAACCGGTGCCGAGGGTCGGTGTGGCGGTGAGGTGCTGATCCACACGCAGCGGGGGTCGTTTCCAAAGACGCCCCGTTTAGACCGAACAGCCGCGTGAACGTCGAAGACACATTTTAACGAAAATATGCAATAATAAGATACGCCTATATAAGGGATTAATCGCCGGGATTTGGCTTGGGATATCGAAGGCTAAATGCTCACAAAGTTTCCTGCTGATTTGATATGAGACACCAGCTAGATGCACTTTTGCAGACTGGTAGTTAGTCCTTGATTTGAATAATATACTGATAATACCTCCAAGACAATTGTAATTGTTTTTGTCTGTTGAGTATCAGACTGACACTCCTCGATGTCAAAGCATAAAACTCTCTAACCACTGATGCATTTACATTAGTTTAATACTTACAATAAAAATCTGACAGATGTAGTAATTATCTAGCTATCGTTTGTAATGTGCTTAACTGGTAAGAGAACATCCAAACTGAAAAAATGTATATGCCTTGTATATACTGTAAATGTCTTTGAATAAATACATCTGGCACACTTGTGCATGTACATATGGCGCATAATCGGACACGACGTTGGCACATTTATTGTCCTGGTGTTTTTTTCACTGAGTAACGTGCATTTATATCTAGGACATAATTTAGATACCAAATTAATTTCTCACCGTACGCACACGAGGGAAATGATGCCCATGCATGACAATGACTAAATGTTGGAAAAATTATGCAAACGCGTATTGTGAGAAACAGAGGCCAGCAGATGAACCGCCTGGGGATCCTGATGGAAAATTGATGCCAATTGAAGTCAATTTAGTTTTTTTCCAAAGACAAGCTGTGGCGTCCTGCGACTATAGACGAGTCGCCGCTAAAACACATACATAGACGCATAAATACATGTCATGTGCTGAACATAGGCGGGTGTTACTGACACTATGGGCACTTCAAACTGCGTAATTTTACCATTGATTAAAAACAAACAAACAAATACCGTTTATAATAACAAAGTTTAAAAAACCGTGCAGTTCAGAGAGATCATAGGGCACATATACAACCTTACGACTCCTGATCGTTTAAAGTTAGCACAGCAATTTCTGAATAGAAATTCAGCTTTGAGGGCATACAGTCCAAGCCACGCCTCCTCCAAAACGCATTAAAGCGTTCATTTGACAGGCAAGTAAAACATCCAATCATTGCACTCGAACTGAACGCAATACTTGAACGAATATTTTATGGTCTTGCACTTCCACAAAAATACATAATTATATAAATATATTTAAATCACTTTACTCAGTGTTTCCTGTTAGATTGTGAAGACAGCATAACAAACATTTTGCTGAAAAACATCGCTTAACCTGGCTTTAACCAACCATGCAAATATGTGTATGTGCTCATCAGAATCAATTTTAATGCTTAAAGGTATCTATTAATACTATATTTATACACATTTAACATTTTAACACATTTAATTGTTTATCACATTTCTGTCTGTGCATTTTTAACTCCGTTGGTAGGTTTAACTGCTTTGATATTGTTGCACTTGTTTCAATTCGTGCTTTTTCGTAATTTAATTCAATTAATTGTTGGTTGTCCGCGGTTGTTACAGCACACGCGCACATCCGCGCGGCGGTGCTATTGTGCTGGTAAAGAATATTTGTAAAAACTTTATTTCACTATCTCCAAAACCGGAAGTGGTACGTTGTTAGTACGCTCGGGAACGCGCTCGTGGAAATGTCTCCTACCGGCGTGTTTGAACTACCCAATGCGTCTATCAAACCCATTCTGGATTTTATCTACATTAGACCCGGTTTCGAGGTACGTGCTGGTATAGATGAACGGCGTTTGCAAACTTTTGTGAATGCATTCAAGTAGAAGTTTGGGTCGGTCTGTTCGCTATCTAAGCATCACACCATCCGTCCATGGTTTGCTTCACAAATATTTATGTTACAAAACATGTTTCAGGTGTTATGAAATATTTAAAAACTCTGCTGGCTTTATAGGTTCACATTACGATAGTGGGGGCTTTCAGCATTTGTGAATGTTTAGGTATAACGTGGGGTTGTGTTTAGATGATGGGGTTGTGTATAGGATTGCACAGTGAAAGACAGCACAGTATTCATATTTCTGAAACATTGGGATCTGACCTTAACTTAAAGCAACAATAGTGTTTTACGTTTGAAATAGCAAGGCAAATAAACTCAGTGGCGTGATCGTCGAGTTAGTGATGATAACTAAGTTATTCTTTCTCAGCAGCGCGTTCAGGCGGTGAGACAAGTGACACGATTGTGTCCAGTTTATGGCAACAGGACTCACCAAAGAACGGAAACCTCAGTGGCAGGAAAATGAACGGAGATCCAACCCCAGCAGTGGCGGGGTATTTGGGAAAAGTCAGTTTATACTCAGTTGTTCACCCATCTGTCACTTGTGCAAAGCTCGTTGTCACCTTTAGTTTGGATAGTGTGTGTAGAAAAACCACAGTTTGGAAATTGAACACCGTCCATTTCAAATAAGAAAGAGCGACACGGAAATCTGTAAAAGGCGAAAGAATTGTCAAAATTAGACTGTGATTTTTGTGCTGTCAACTGATAGTTTCATGCAGTCATATATTATCTTTCATTTTGTGTGATTTTAACACATTTCTTTGTTTCTAAAGTGTGGGGACAAAAGTGGCTCACCTGGGAACTGTCCTTGGTGCTTGTCAAAGGGTCAGACAAACTCTCTCCGATGCTACGCCATTAACTTGGAGGAGACCATTGTGCTCTGTACAAATCCAGTGGTAAGGTTATGGATTTTATTAAATATATTAAACAGCTTGATTGATTTCACATAGGTTGTCATAAATGGTATATATTTGGTACAAAAAGAAAGACTGTATTTTCATGTAATTGTTTTGTTTGTGATGGTATTTTCAGTGCCTTTATCCCATGGTCACCAGACCCCTGGAAGATGTGCGAGCTAGTTTGTCCAAAGATCCAGTGGGATGCAAAAGGAAAGTCTCGTCTCTGTCTGTGGTGGATAACATATCATCCCCTTTGAAGCAGTCAAGAAAGGAGAACGTGGAGATGTTATCTGCTGTTCCTGAGTCACATGATCTCAATGGTTCCACCCTTATAAATCACACCACTAAAACTGAAATGTTTACTGATGGCTTGAATTCCAATTCTACCAACGACACTGAGGAACAGAATCCTGAAGAGGTTCTTGTTGGAACTGATGTGGAGATAGATTTGCATGACAAGAAGAATGACGGTGTATCCAGCACACAGGAGATGGACAAAATGGATGTTGATATGGAAGCCCCAACAGAACTGGTTCCTCTGGAACCTCATCTCTTCTGGAGAAATGAAGATAGCTTGTGTTGGTTGGATTCGTTGATGGTGATGCTTGTGAACTGCAAGACGATCAGAGAAGCTCAGAGCGGCAAGCCAACATCGGTGACACGCAACGACTCTGCAGTCTGGAACCTTTGCTCAACGTACGATGAGATACTTGCCTTCGTAAAAACCAAGGAACAGCAATGTGAAGGTAAGAAGGAATCCTGGAGACGTCAGATGGTCCAAACCTCACAAGCATTTATCAGCGTATGATGAGCGAATCTGTTTTTCCTCACAGAAGATAAATTAACCAAAGTCCCTACCGGAGTCCTGGATGAGGTGGAGCGGCAGCTCTCAGCGCTCCGTCTGTCAGTCTTCAACGTCCTTCAGCCGATGCTGAAATGTGAAGTCGGTAGGAAACAGATGTTATCATTACATAACATATCATGTCAGACTGTTGGTTGCCTGTTGTTTGTGTTGAGTCATGATCACTCTGTTTGTTCTACAGGTGAGGAGGAAACGCCAGTGTTTGCTCTGCCTGCTCTTCTGCGGAAAGATAAATGGGCCCAGAATCTTTTTCAGCAAACCGTCCGGTGGGAATTTAAGTGTACAGCCTGTGGTTATTCTTTCAACGACAGGTACTTCTGAGGTTTCAGTGTTCCTCTTTATAAGCCTGTGTTGGCATATTTCCACTGTACACTGCAATAAGCCAACTTAGCAACTTGGTTGGATTGAGTAATTCATATTTCATTATTTTATAGACTTTAACACAACCCTTCTTTTGTCCAAAGAGTTGAGAAGACGCTTATCACATTAACTCAGATTCTGAATGACTGGCACCCGCTGAAAGCAACCAATCGCATTCAGTGCAGTAACTGCAACCGCAAAAACCAGAGGAGGAAGATGATTCTTGAGAGGTAAAGTCTCATTTCACAATTTAAGATCTTGTGTCACATGTAGAGGACTGGTACTCACACTTGTCTACTGTTGACCTCTGCAGGATATCTCCTGTGTTTGCTGTGCACTTCGTGGAGGGACTGCCTAGGAAAGATCTCTCTAAATACTCGTTTCAGTTCCAGGACTTGAGCTACAACATTAGCGCTGTCATCCAGTACAGCAAACGTCTCAAGCACTTTGTCACTTGGATCCGACAGAGTAATGGTGAGCATCAGGTTTATTTTGAGTTTTGGGCGATTTGTTAGTTGTGGCGGTTATTTCAAAATCTGTTTGCTGTTTTGTTTTGAACTTCCTGTTTGTATGTAGCTCAACTGGGAGAGCATTGTGCTAGCATGACAAAATAATGGGGTTGATTCTTATAAGGAGTGCAAATCCTCATTAAATGCTCGGTTTGGGTTGTAGAAATAGCCCTGTGGAAAAAAGGCATTTAAATACTTTGTAAGGCAACGTTCAAATCTTCTTTTTGTTTCTCACAGGTTCATGGCTAGAACTTGATGACCTGAAATACCCTTACAGCAGGACCCACAGAAGGTTGACATTCCCGGCCAATGAAATTCACATTGTTTTCTGGGAGGCAGAGTCACAAACAGTTGACGCTTCAGAGATCGGCCCAGTGATGGTTCCTTCCATAAACACTGATGATAAACATCAGCCCAAACTGTCAGATTCTGCATCTGATGACACGTGTGTCGTAAGTGTGATGACTGTGAGTGAAGATGCAGACCTCGCTGCTGCCAGCACCCTGGATGTGTCTATAGGAAGCACCGCGGTACTGGACACCACTCTGGTTGAGAAGAATGCAGCCCCTCAGGTTTCAGATGTTCAGGTTCTTCAAAGCCCAGCCATCCTGCCTGACCTTCCAGTGGCATCTTCTAGCTCTGCATCTGATGGTTCCCCTTTAAGCCCTCAGAAGCATCAGAGATGTAGTTCTGGTTCTAAGGAACAGTCTACTTTGGTAGCCTCAGAAGTAACTCTTCCTCCAGTGGTGAGGTTGTTAGTACCCACCCCCTCACCTTTACCACCTCCTGGTAGCACACCAGGTGGGATTCAGCACCTTTCATTGCTTCAGAGACATCCTTGTTTCCAGTCCACGCCAGCGAGAGCTCCTCTCCCTGCCCCAAAACCAAAACCCATCCTGAGATGTGAAAACAGCGAAGCTCAGCCAGCAAAGCCTGCTGAGATGTTCTGTGGTTTCCTAACCAAGACATCACCTGCTCCAAATTTAGCAGGAGTTGTGAAAAACTTTTCTCCAGTACCTCAACAGAAACCAATCAGCCTTCAAGGAGCCACGTGTTCTGCTAGTAGAACATCTGAGATCTTCAAATCGGCTGGTAAGAAAACCTCAAGCCTTTCAGCAGATAATCAGCCCATTAGCACTACTGAAGCCCTCAGGCTGAAGCTCATGAAAAAGCTGAAGGCGAAGAAAAAGAAACTTGAAAAGTTGAATAAGATTCTGGCAAACGAAGGAGAATCCAAACCCAGACCGGACAGCACTGCCGTTACATCCAGTACCACAGCATACGACAGCCCAGCGTACGACCAGTTCTTTGCTGAACTTCTGTCTCCTGCAACCACCGTTAGCAACCTGTCGCCTGACAGCACAGGTCTCATGGAGGTTTTAAACAATCAGAGTAGAGAAACAGATGGAAGTTCACAAGATGGAAGTTCTACCATTGCAACTGTGTTTCCAGAACAAACTCCAGACCGCTCATCTACTGGTTCTGTGATGAATTTTGATAACTACGTACATTCAGGAATGGGGCAAACTGCTGTTGAAAACACTGATTTTAATGGGTTAGATTTGTTTTTCTAATAAAGGAAACGCTTTTGTTTTCCACACACTCTACCTCTTTGGTTTTGTTTTGTTTGTATTTTGAATTTTGTTAGGAAAACCTGTGATGACAGCGTTCATTTGAGATCATGCGTTTTCTGATTGCATAACATTTGAAGTTTAAAATTGCACAATGTACTTAAAGTTTTGTACAGAGTTTTGTTGTTTTCACTGTATTTAAGTTCCATTAAATGTTCCCAAAAACAGAATTTCATGTTGTGATATAATGAGATAATAAACTTGTTAGTTTTGCTTTTAAACAGCAACAACTAAACTTTAAAATAGGCTAGTCACAATTATTACAATCACAAAAAGTGAGTCAAGCGATTGTTATTATTCATTGTTATTATATAATCACCTAAATGATCAAATTCAGGTGTCAACTGCAGTTATTGCAATTTCCACTACAATAGAAATTAAGTGATTTCTAATACAGCATTTTTTGTGTACATTGAAGCATTTACTAATAAATGTTTTTGACCTTTTACGTAGAAACTGCAGGAATTTACACAAACTTTGCATTACATTACAACGTCATTTTGCAGTTCATACTTACAATTGGTACAAGTGCAGCTAAATTAAGTGGCAGTAGCTTATTCCACCGGCAGAGGTCAGGCTGCAGTTACAATGAGCTTCAGAAACTACATTCGGCTCATGTGAGTTCACTGCCTTTCCTCTGGAGAGATTGTGTAATAGAAAATCTGGTGTTATTTATTTTAAACCTGGAAATAATGTTAAGGGCGAATGGCAAAACATTAAATAAGTAAATTAGGGTTAAATGCATGGTGTTGTCGCAATACCATTTTTCAATGTCATCGGCATTAACCAAATGAAGAACAATTCTTGCACAATGTTTTTTGTTCAAATATCCTATGAAAGTTAAAGGGCCACTTTTGTGTAATAAATCATTGTTTACTTTGCGGTTGTAGGAGAACAACACATCAAATACTCTCTTTCTCTCTCTTTTGGATATTTTGTACCTATTAACTTATTTATTTGATAACCCAGGTGTAATGCTATTTTTGTCCAGTTGTCATAAGTTTCACATGTGAGTCAGACGTTGTAAACACCTCCACCTGACTTTTATAGAGAATCGAAAATAAAAGTTAATGACATTTCTTATACAACGAAACCAATGGAAACTCACAAAACTTGATAGGCAACCTAACAGGTTTTAATGATGCTTCCAGTTCATGGACATAATTGCTTTAATAACAACATTAAATTAAGGCAAGGCTTAGAGAAAGGTGAACATGTTCCACTTACCTGAACACAAAAAAATAGGGTCATTTCTTATTTTTCTGCTTTAAGTGACCTGCACTTACCAACTTATCCCAATACAACAAATGTCTTTCTGTATTCCATCAGCATTAGATGTCATTTGCTGTTAATCTAAGCACGTATATTATTCATTAGATCATTGCGGGTCTGTGATATGTGCTGGACCTGCATAAATGATGGCTGACCCATGCAAACCAAATACCTGCTGTCAAACCCAATTTAAAATGGTACAAAACCAGGGACCTCATTTATAAACGTGTCCGCACAGTTTGCATTCATGTTTTCATGGGAAAGTGTTTCCCATGAAAATAGTTCTGAAAATCTTCAGAATGCTGCACTGCAAGTTTAAGTGCAAAAGTAAGATAAATGGTGCATATTTCACATTTGTGCGTACGTTTGTTTTCTTTAAATACAAGTTTATTAGGAACAAACGTAGGACGGTTTCCACCCAACATCTTATAAACGAGGCCCCAGCTGTGTTTCACACAATAACAGATCTATAAAAGTCATTTCCTCCCATTTTCCTGACAGCATTCCAGGCTTCCTCTTCGAAAAATGTGTCCCGTTCTTCCCATCAGCAATGTGAATTGTGGGAATCATACATTACCTGTTGCATTACATGACTACAAAACTACATTCAGACCGTCACCAAAGCAACATTGCTGCTTTTGTCCGTCGGATTCAAAATGATATCAGATGAGATATAGTTTGAAAATATTTATCACTTTATCCAAGATTATCCCGTTCACCTGGTTTGTCAGTCCGATGTAGTCAAAACTAGAGAGGAGTTACGTGATGGAAAAACTTTTAATATCAAATTTTTTGCTTGTTACAAATATTTACATAAAACCCACGACAATCCCTTAACAGCGATTTTATACATACATATACACAACAATTTCTACAAACAATATATTACAAACAGAATATTAAATACAGTTGTGAAGAGAATTTACAAAATTTACTCTTGTGCTTCAACAAGATTACATCCCAACAAAAACTTTCAATCTTTCAACAATCTTTGCATTACTGCCATCATGGGCAAATACATTTGAAAATCCTGCTCTGTGGTTCTCCTCATCTATGGTCTTCAAAACCAGAAGATCTTCAGATGTTTGGCTGTTGACATCATACTCCACAGTAGGAGATCTGCAACATCAGATTTTAGGTTACAAACCCTGTTCACAGTGTTTAATGCAGTAAATTGGTTTAATCATCGAGCATCGATTAAACCAGACAATCCTGTTTAACCATTCAAACACACCTGGAACTGTCGCTTGCTAAATCCAAACAAGTAGGGAAGGTCGAACAGGGCATCGGAATGGTAATATATGGAAAAATGTGCATCTCTCCAGGTGGGCTTCACCTTATACCCATCCACAATGATTCGAAAGTTGTCACCCACCCATCCCTGCAATGCTGTGCTTATATCAACCTTAAAGACAAAAGCAAGGTATTAAAGATTGATTTATGCATTCAGAAAACACTCATTACATAAAAGTAAATGTGCAACATTTATACTGCAATACACCACAGACCAACTTACATCAACTTCATAACTCTCTCCAACAACAGATGATATTGTTGAATTTAAGCCGGTCTCCATCTCATATTTGATCATTGGGTGGCTGCCATTTAGCACCACAACATAGTGTCCAAGAGCTGTAGAGAATAAAAAGATGGATTTTATTTTAATTCATCTTAAAGGTCCAACTGTACCAATATTTAACTATTACTATTTATAACAATATACTAATAAAAACTACATAGAAGTTTTTGCATTGCAAAAAACAGTAAAAACTAAAGGGGTGACCATCTTAAAACGTTTAGAAACGTAGAAGAGAACATTATACATTTGCCTTATACATAAATAACATCAAATCGTTATCTGCATTCTGTTCAAACAAATACAACAAAATATCCAAAT
>JBAJNP010014661.1:0-10746 GCA_036877545.1 Yasuhikotakia modesta | reverse complement strand
GACTGGACTGGACATGTTAAATTATTAAAGCAAAGTGTTCTGTAAAGGTACTGATGGTACCGGAGTCAGTTTTTGAGAGGTTTTGAGAGAAGCACAACTGAATAATCTGCAGGCGTGAGTAAAATGTACAGTCGTGTATTAGTCACAGTCATGAGTCTCAAATGACACACCCACAAACCGCCCACAGCCAATCAGAGACCATCTGATGCATTTCACAGACAGGGCAACACGTTCTTGTTCTGACAGCTTTATTCTGATTGGCTGAGCTCACGCAACTTCTGAGAGTCAAAGTTCAGCTTTTAAGGAAAATTAAGTCACTGGATTCACTAAAGTCTGTCGGATTGATGGCGTAGAATCTTGGAAAGATATTAAACGTTTGGAGAATCTGTTGGCAAATTATCTAGATATTCATGCACTAAATATGATGTTCTGTTAAATGTGCTTCAGTAAGTTCTGCTAACTGCTCTGTCCCTGCAGAACCTGAACCAGAAGCTGAATGCTGTTGAATTCAGTTGCTGTTGTTCATCAGTTAATTTAACAATCAGTTGATATCAGTCTTCTGTTGTGTTGCACTGTTGTGTGAGTTTTCAAGTGTCTTTCTGTTTGTTAGGTTTGCATGTGAAGTGCAACTGCGCTTGAAAGGAGTGAGTGTAAAGTTAAGCTCTGGTTTAACTGTGATTTGACGTGTGCAGAGTTTAACTGTGTTATAATGAAGTTTGGCTGTGCTGTGTTGGTGTGTGTGGTGCTGAACTGTGCTTGAATGGATCATGGATGTCACACACGCACACATGCAGCCCTGAGCCTGAGACCATCTTCAGGCTTGACTTCTGGATCCAGACACCGGTGTGCTGCAGGCCCGACCGCAGACTCAGCTGGACCTGAACACTGCAAAGAAGCACCCAGCTAACAATTGTAGGTTGTGAGAACGTTCCTGTAACGCTTCCATTAAGTAACAGGTCTGGCTGTATGGAGTCATTTGTTCTTTCAAACTTTTAATCACATCTCAGCTGAAAGACTGAATGCTAGACGCTATTTTTAATTTCAGTGGTTAATAATGGCTTTGCTGGTTAACTGAGCTATAAACAGCAAGCCGGCGTCACAGCTGAAACACAGAAACACAAACGCCTTCTTCCTGCGGGAGAAGCTGTATTTGGAGGAGGCGGGGAGTGTTAGCTGTGAATGGGGTCTCAAGAAGGCATGTTTTGACTGTCTCGTTGCTTTTTGGGGATTTGATGGGCAGTTGTTGTGTCACAGCACAGTAGGACGGGTGACAACAGGGCCAGAGGACAGGAACAGAGACTTGTGCTGGTCAGGAGCAGCTTTGAGGAATTTGGCCCATTAGCATTAGCATTTTTTGTTCACATACATTTAGATTTATGTATTTGGCAGATGCGTTTATCCAAAGTGACTTACAGTAGATTAAGCTATACATTTGATCAGTAAGTTTGTTCCCTGGTAGAGTATTGTGCTAACACAATACTCTACCAGCTGAGCTACAGGAACCAGTTTGAATGAATTTGGGTTGAAGTCCTACATAACACAGTGTAACATAGCAGGTTTGTCTACTGAAATATATTGAGAAATTCACTTTCAGATTAAGCTAAAACCCATTAACTTATTGTTAGTGGTTAGTGTTAAAATATTAGTGATCTAGTAAGGGTACTAAACATAGATAACAGGCTGATAGTGTCAGTGGGTTTGAGTGAGAGAGATTTGAGCAGAAGCATGTATAATCTG
The DNA here is from genome assembly GCA_036877545.1 of Yasuhikotakia modesta. Taxonomy (NCBI): domain Eukaryota; kingdom Metazoa; phylum Chordata; class Actinopteri; order Cypriniformes; family Botiidae; genus Yasuhikotakia; species Yasuhikotakia modesta. The sequence goes on along the minus strand of JBAJNP010014661.1, from coordinate 9,009 downwards.
TGACAGATTCACTGTCATAAACACTGTCACAGTCCAGACCAGAGAGAGAGAGAGAGAGAGACGATCTTTAGTGCAGTTACCCCCCTCAACACTTTAGTTACACCTGTTACACCAGTGTGTGTGTGTGTGTGTGTGTGTGTGTGTGTGTGTGTGTGTGAGTGAGTGAGTGACTGAAGCAGACAGCTGTGGGCAGGGGGTCACGCTTGCAGAAGACCCTGTGCCCACTCTCTGCTCCTGCTGTCTGCTCTGAGTATTCATGCCTCTTCTAAACTCTCTCTGCTGACACACACACACACTTACAATCACAACATTAAATGAGGTAGAAGATGTGGCTCAGATGTTTTGGTCCTGAAAGAAATTGAGAAGCTGAAGTTTAAGTTCATATTATAATCCATCAGCTCTGATCCGTTTGGTCTCTGTTTTCCTCAGGACTCTAACGGTCCCCCTCGGTCCGATATCCCCACCCCTCCGGCCTCCTCCGCCCTGCGTCCCTCCCGTGTGGTGTCCTCCACCTCAGAGGAAGAAGAAGCTCTGACGGAGAAGTTTCTGAAGATCAACTGCAAGTACATCACAGATGGGAAGGTAAGACACTCGTCTGCACAGCGTCTGCACAGTTGTTTTTTCTCAAATATCTTTCCTTTAGCTAAAACTTACAGGTTTATGATATTAATAAAAAACTTTATACAAAATTAAACTTTGGTTTGAAACTTTGACATAAATTATAGGTGTAGCTTTAAAGAGGCTGTAAGCAATTTCTAAAAAAATGCTGTTTATTTTAAATTGACACCCAAACAAACACACCAAGTCTAATCGTTGCTCCACCTTAAAAATAATGAACACTATTCAAAACAGGCAACGACTAACAGCTGGTGCACATGCCTGGTGCAACTGGTGCATATTGCTGATTGGCTACGAGGATGTTATGGTGTTGTGGTGATATCCTGCACAAGATGGTCTCTAAGTGGTCACAGAAAAGATCTTACACCGCTGTTTTATGATTTATCACAGGGTGTTGTTAGTGGGGTGTTGCTGGTGACGCCCAACAACATCATGTTTGACCCGCACCGGACGGACCCTCTGGTTTTGGAGAGAGGATGCGAGGAGTACGGCATCATGTGTCCGCTGGAGGAGGTTCAGTCCGCAGCCGTCTACACAGAGATCACGGACTCAAAGATCCGCGAGTCTGTGCCGCTGTAAGAGAGAGAGAGAGAGACCACATCATCACACTGTCACTCCACCATCATCACAAGATCTTAACAAGCGCTAACCTTAACTCCAACCCTAGCTTACAATGACCCTAGTTTACAGTGACTTACTGTACAGAGTCATGTGACAGGGGCTAATAATGATTTATTTGATTAAAAACATGAAAGTTATTTAATAGGTGAAGCTAAAACAATTCTTTCAGAATTACTTTTTATTTTGTATTTTTATTTCATTTCATTTAGATTTAATCATTTAGACTTGCTTTCAAAGTTTTCAAAGATTTTATTTAATACAATAGAAACATTTCTGTTGTATTAAATAATTAAATAAAAATAGGAGCTATAAGACTTTAAATGGCTTTAAAAACTCAGTGAAACTGCAGTAAAAGTTAAAATGACGTCCACCGTATGTCATTCGTTGCACATCTACAGTTGTGTTTTCTGAACTGAAGGTCTCTCATGTGAGAAATCAGTGTTTTGTTCTGCTTGAGCCTCGAGAGTCACAAATTTCACAATTTCCTCAGATATCTGACGTTCATTTTTATTCCACAGGAAATGGATTTTACTCCAGGGTTAATGAAGCGTGCGGTTAGCTGCTGCGTTTGAGTTGCTCACCCGTTTTCATTCATAATAGGAAGTTAATGATTCAAGAAGCTTTTCCTCTCGCGGATATTTATACCCTCTGTTGGTTTGTGAACGATGGTGTGTTGTGTGAAATCTCTGCAGGGTCTCTTGTGTGACTCTTTTCAAAGTACAGATGTACCCGCAGCGACACACTTTAATTTCTGCCCCCCGTTCACTTCTGCTCTTATTAACTGCATCAGACGGATTTATTAATACGATGAGTCTGATCTTTATAATCCACAAAAACAATAGAAATGTGATTTTTGTAAATGCTTGAAATGTTGCTGCAGATGTTGTTGCTTGGTTACAGGAATGTTATTTAAAGTGCATTGAATTACATTACTGCTGTTTTGTTAATTCTGTTTTGTGTTTTTAAAACATTCCACTTACAGCTTCAAAATGAAATTTTTTATATGTGATATATAACATTTAAAAACATTCTCCTAACATTATTAGAAGAACATTGTAATAGCTTTAATAATGTGTATGCAGCACAAGAGCTACATCAAACCAGCTTTAGCTCAGCAGTAGAAGAGGAACAGAAGAACATTTGGGGTTCTCTGAAGGTGTGGGTCTCATCCTGTGTTTATGTGGCAGGGATTTTGAGGTCGTGTTTTCCAGAAGCCCTCACCGAACGGATCAGCGTCAACGAGAGGGTCGCGACAGCGGCAGCACCGCCCCGCGCAGCACAGAAGGGTCCATCTCAGAAGACGTCTTCACAGAAACCGAGCTCTCGCCCATCCGAGAGGAACAACAGTCCACGGAGGAGGTCCAGCAGGAGAACAACTCGTCAGGGGCCTCATATCGGTCCGTTCGGATCACCTGCCATACAGATGAGGAAACAAAGCCAGACGTGTCGAAGGAGGAAGGAAAACCAACCAGCGATACTGCCAAGCCCAACATCTCCACGGGCTCCAGACAGCACAGTCAGGAGCAGCCAAGCACACCCACCAACAGGGACCACCAGCAGCTACCCCACTGCCAGAACGATGGAGATAAACCTTCCTCAGGTTCTCAGAGCTCCGCCCCTGGAGCAGAGGAGGCCACAGGGCAGGCAAGTTGCCCTGATGGGGCAAAACCCACCAGAGATTCAGAGACAGATGTGGAGGAGCTGAGGAAGATGTGTAAGAGTCACACTATGCAACAAGCCAAGGAACAGCGGGAGAACGTCCAACAGTCCAAGAGCAGCCAGAGTCCTGCTGAAGGTACGAGAACATGTTCTTCAGCCTGTGATGTTCTGCCTGTAGGACATGCATTTTAGGATCACAGTAAGACTCTAAAAGTGTCCTTCATGTTTACTAAGCATAGAAAGTAATTTTAATCTGAAAAAATGCTGTACTTCAGACTGCTTCCTTCAAAAGTCTAAAAATACCTGAAAACCGAATTGTATTGAAATAGAAACTCACAGCTTGTGTGTCAATGTGAAAATGGTGTTACCTCACAATCGTAGAAATTTCTAGAAAATTCTGTAGCTTTTTGAAACATTCAGCTAACTTAAGAATAATGGTTTTGATGTATAATGTTAAACAGACAGATCTTCTATTCCTTTAATGTTTTGTGTTGTTCCACACAAATGCTGCACTAGAGATTTTAGCTTGCAGCAGTCCAAAATTGTATCAGAGCGTCTGTTGTGTGGCGCTGGGACGGGCTGATAACCTTGTGTTGTTTGGCTTTGTGGATGGATCACTGGAGGATGCTGGGAAATGAGAAGAGCGTCACCTGTTATCACCTGAGAGAGGACAGGGACACTTTGCTGCCGTTTACCATGAGGCTTTGATCTCTCCAGCCAGACACACAAACCCTCTCTCACTGAGAGATAAGACTAAACCCGTCAAACTAGCATACAGAACACAAAACGGCTCATGCCACAAAACAAGAGCAGCACTCAATGAGTTCAGACGCTAATAAAACGAGCAGAAGGCCAAACACGTTCAGTAAAGCGGTGACATCTTTCTCAACATGAAACTGACTATAAGATATTTTATATTTTTATGTCATAATATCACATCATGGTGTTCAGATGACTGTAGTTTCATATTTTATTCGTGGTACAAAATTTACAATTACCAGGTTGCATAATCTTCTAAAGAAAACTGGCTGCTGTTCATTTTTAGACTCTTGGCTGTATGTTTGTATTATTATTATTAATCCTGCGTGTGTTTCAGACGGAGGGAGTGTTGAGAGCTCTGTGAGTCACCGCTGAGACAACCTCAACACTCATCTGCTTTATAACACACTCAGGACTGAATTACAGGCTGCTTTGGTGCAAAATCTGATCTTAATCTTTTTAACTGACTTTGTCTTGATCTTTGAAGGATTTTAGAGTTCCTTTTACTTTAAAAACACACCCAAGCTTTTCAACACAACCTCCCCAGTTCAAAATAAGCAGTGATTGAATGCAAACGTTGTTCTGTACTTTATAGGCAGTTATAGGACATTAAACATTTATGAGGACGTTTAAAACGGGCTGGTGTGTGGCATCATCAGTCATTTGTGTGTTTCAGGTATCGTGACGTACAAGGAGAGACAGAAGTCTCACAAGTTTCTGTGTCTGCGAGTCGGCAAAGCCATGAAGAAAACGTTTGTGTCCAACGCCAGCGCCTCCATGCAGCAGTATGCCCAGCGAGACCGCAAACATGAGTACTGGTTTGCTGTTCCTCAGGAGAGGTGAGTCAAACCGCTCTGGTACCGTCCATTAGTCTGATCCGGCTAATCCGTGCAATAACCACCCATTTAAACAGAGTGAGACAGTCTGTGACCCTGAGAGTAACGCTGAACATTTGTGTCTTTTTTACGTGGGTTAGTTTTCTTATGATTTTTGGTTGTAAGAATGTATCTGTAACGTTTACATCAAGTAACAAAAACATTCAAATGTTTTGAAACCTTTAGAGAAAGTTAGCCAATGTTCTAAGTACATTTCCTGTTAGCTAGGGGTGTTTGGGTGGGTGTAGGGGCGGAGCTTCCTATTTCATCCAATCCCACAGGTGTTAAGAGAGTTTGGGAAAAATGTGTGAAAGCTTTTGATATTCTGTTTGTTGTTCAGCCCTCAGATGAACTCAACACACTTTAATGCTCAAACCTTGTGAGACTTTCAGAATCAAAAGCCCTTAATCCATTTTCTGTTGTTTTTCTCTGTTACTCTGTTCTGTGTAAGAATCAAATCTGTCAGAGATCAAAAGCAAAGATGAATCTGCAAAACCTTAAAAGATCCTGCTCAGATTTCACCTATAAACCAAATGTTATTTGAAGGAAATGAAGCTTATTTTAGTGCCATTCAGATTTTTCATTGACATTATTTTCATGACGGTTGAACACAAAGAAAGAAATTTAAAAAAGATTATTTTTATTTTCCTAATGCAAAATGTGATTTACTCTGATCAAGTTGAAAAGCAACCTGGATATGTTTTTGTTAGATTCACCTGAATGTGTTTCTCTATGGAATTACGCAGCATAATTTAACTGAATCGAATCCTCTTTGAAAAGCCACTTTAATTTCAAACAATAAATGATGTTAATTTGACACTGTATTGTTCTGCGATTGCGCTCTCATGCTACAACAGAACCATCACTGTCTTATCACCAGAACTCTCTGTTCTGCATCCCAGAGGAACCGATTCTGTCTGTTTCTCTTGATCAGATGAGTCACAGATATTTTGAAGGAAACAGCGGATCAGAACACTGAATCAGAACAGAAATAGATGGAAGAGTCAGACCCGATTTAACAGTTTACTAGCCCATGTGTTGACAGATGTCTGCTGAGTGTGTTGTGTTGAGTATTTGTACATGTGAGACACTGCAGCGCTCTGTGAATGAACGGCTGTCTGTTGTTGTGTGAGAGACACGTCCGGGCTCAGAGACGTGACCTAGTTGGGTGGCGACCCAGAAGAGGAAAGAATGATGACAAAAATATGAGATCAGAGGACGAGGGTCAAGACATTAGAGTTATACTTCCTGTCAGTCACCAGCAAACATTAAAGTGCACAGCTTGTCTCGTATAAACAACCACATGCTACATATATCACACCTGTGCTGTGACACTACAAATTGCATTTATATTATCATATCATGTAGAATTTTATATTAATACAATAAACGCAGCGAAGGACAAAGGTAATATTAACATATACAGACTCAGTGACGCATCAGATGTTTGTGGCTTGATGTGAAAGCAGTTCAGCTTTGTGTCTCGTGTTCCTTCAGGTCAGATCATCTGTACGTTTTCTTCATCCAGTGGAGTCCGGATGTTTATGTAGAGGGAATGGGAAGCATCAGCCGGGAGCCAGGATTCATCGTGGTGAAGAAAATGGAGGAGTCTGAGGTGAATGAGGACCAGCAGACGCAGGAAAACTCGGTTAAGGAATGGGAGGTAGGGTCTGTCTGGGACACATCCGTGGATTATTCTGTCTGTTAATGATGCTCGTGTCTGTATCTCACATGTTGTAAATTTGATGCATATATGATTTCTTTACTGTACTGCACCTGTTTCTGTGTCTTCATTGTCTGTTTCTATGTTCCAGGTTTCTGGAAGTGTCTGTATTGTGTTTTTGGTATTTTATACTCCTTGTGCACAAGTCAAACTTGTTGTTAACTTCCTGTATGAAATCTCACATCAGGTTGTTTTTGCACTTGGTTAAAAAATTTCACGATACCAAGATGCACCTGTTTACTGTGAGCCTGCAGCTGCTGTGTTTTGCATGAGGGTGTAATTGTTTTATTTCTGTTCCCCAAGGAGACATGGATGCATTTAATGCATGCATGACCTCCTCAGTCGTGTCAATGAAACAGGCATGATTTAACTCGACTATGTCATGCATATGTGAGATACGAGCAAGTCATGCCACAGGTGCAAGTGTTACCCTGCATCTAATGCGTGGTGTGCTGCGTGTTTTACCCACAGGACGAAGGGCAATTCTATCGTCTGTTTTTTCCCTGCATGTTATTGTGTTCTGATCATCGTATTGAAACTTATTTGTGACTCAGATGAGTGTGGCACAATTTAAATGTGACTTTAAATGAATGATGTAGGAAACAGACTGATCTGTTGTTCTGAAACTTGAGGATGTTTGTAAAGCCACATGATGTTTTGATATGAATAAATGATTTTTTTCTGACCATGACCACAGCGGTTCTGTGGTGTAGCAGATAAAGCTAAACGCTGGTAAATAACATGGTTAGTTTGATCGGTGGGATCGGTGGGATCGCTGCTAAGGAACCAGTCACACAGTGTGACACTTACCCCAATATACTTCAGGGACGGTGTCTGTAAACTGTAGGAGAGACCAGGGCAGGTGTAACACAACAGTGCACTAAAAAAGCCACAATTTGCTTTGAAAGAAATTAATGTTTTAAGTATTAAAGTTTTTTTGTGTGTCCTCTGCTGTCTTAAACAGTTCTGCCTTTGAAATTAAACTCTTGATAAGCTGTTTAAAGTAAACCCATATACCTGACAATGATACACTTACTGGTATTTACATTTAAATAATGGAAATAATAATACGTTAAATGTTTTAATAGTGTTGCAGATATTGCATTTGTTGCAAGTGTCTCAAACCCCAGTGAGCTGCTGTGTGCAGTAGATGCTGGCTAGTTAGACAGCTTTACTTAGATATGCAGGGTGAGTTTGAGACACAGCCAGTGTGTTTGAGGGTTTATATAGGGTCAGTGGGTTTGTATGTATTATGTTATGTGCAGATTAGCATTAGGGCAGTTTATTGGTTTCAGTGATAAGAGAGAAAACATGTTTATTGGAGATAAACTGCCTGTCTGTGGCTCAGACTTTAAGCTTTAAGATCGTTTCTCTGTTTGCATCCCATTTCATTGATAAAAATCAATCGTCTGGCGCATTAATGACCGATTATAACTAAATAATTCATTTTGATGTCGCGTTTAAAGGTTAATGTCCCTTTAAGAACGAGAACGCCTGCCGTGGAGGAGGCGGGTCATGTGTGTTCCAAGAGCCAATGGGAGACGGCGTTCCTCTAACGGCGCGATTTGATTTGCTGCGGGAGATGTACGTCATAACCGGTTTGCCTGCGTGTTTATGAACGCGCACGTTGTGACGGTGAGATCATGCTATCAAAGAAAGTGAAGAAAGAGAAAACATTCACTGCTAAATACACTTCCGTACGTAAACGTGTCCGCGACACACGCGTGCTGCGAGAATGTGTTTGTTGTTGGGTGATTTCAGACGAGGTTTGGTGTTATAAGCGCTGCTTTGATGCGCACGGGTTGCGGGTTGAAGATCTGTTTGGTCACTGGTTGTGTGTTTGTTTCCTTAACGTTTGCATTGGTAACATAAAATGTTAACATGATTTTGAAAGTTACAGGTGCGTTCCGACGTTCCTTAGACGTTGCATTAACGTTGCTGTTTGGTTATAAGAGCCTTATCGTTTGTTTTTTAACTGATAGATCACTTGTGCTTTGAAGCATTAATACTCTGTAAGTTAATGTGATGGAAGATTTCAGCATCATGTGTCATTTGTGACGTCGTGTGACGAACACGCCCACGGACGCTCAAATGTGTGACGTCCTGATTGTGTCACAGGCGTGTGTGACGTCATGATTGTGTCACAGGCGTGTGTGACGTCATGATTGTGTCACAGGCGTGTGTGACGTCATGATTGTGTCACAGGCGTGCGGTTCAGTGTCTGATGGAATTCAAAAAATGCAGCCATGCAATAACACGTCATAAACTTTAAGCTAAGATTAGCCTTAAACTTGCACTATGTCCTCAAGGTTGTTGAGGCAGTAATACAGTGTCTTTTAATATCAACACTTTCCTTCTATATTCAGCAGTTATGTGAGTAACAGCAGAAGAGTGAGTTTCTATGGGAGAGTCTGACGGGACGCTGGGTGTTTGTTGTTTTTGGGTGACTCTGGTCTGTGTTAACTGATGCTGATGTTGTTTCTGCTGTGTTTTAATGCAAAACAATTTACACAATCATGCAAAACACTGTGGTGCTCTGCTCACGCTGACAAACAGCCTGAAACGCAAACAATCAGATCCCCCATAAAGATTATATCCTAACCACAGATGGGAAGCTTTATCCTGTATGATGTATGGAAAGTGTGAGATTCCCAGACTGCGTGTTTGTCCCGCTCAGCTGTGGTTCTGTTTCCGGAGCAGGTTGTGTCCTGGACGGAACACCAGCGGCGGATCGATGCGTTAAACAGTGAAGAT
>JBAJNP010014660.1:0-10747 GCA_036877545.1 Yasuhikotakia modesta | reverse complement strand
TAGGAACTTTCAAGGTTTTCATGAGCTGTATGCCAAAATCATCAATATTAAAACAATAAAAAGGCCTGAACTACTTCAGTTGTATGTAATAAATCTAAAATATATGAAAGTCTAATGTTTATCAGTACATTACAGAAAATAATGAACTTAATCACAATATGCTAATTTTCTGAAAAGGACCTGTACTTCTGAAACAGAATACTGATTCAATCAAATGTTGAATAAGTATTTAGGACAGAGAAAACATGGTCTTGAGCTCACAGGTAAACAACGTCACAAAGTGATGTGAATGCATAATACTTAAAGATAAGGGTAATCTGGTACTCTGCAGCTCTGCCTCTAGCAAAGTGCAAAACTTGAAATCTGTCTTCCACAAGACAAAATGTGCAACTATGCATAAGCCACCTAAAAATGCTTGTTTCCATTTAGAGTTTTCAGTTTGTTGTCCTTTGTTTTTGCATTGGTGCTCACAGATCAACTTTCATACTAACAAAAATCAGACTCCTTCAAGCCCATCAATCTCATTCTTGGCCATCTTCTGTGCGCCATTTCAAGAAGTCTTCTTTCCGTGCGTCTGGTTTAATTTGGTTCCGCATACCTCCCAGTAGGTTGGAAGTGGCCTCCGAGGCAACTATTAGCGGGCGGACGACTGTGGGCGGGATCTGTCGCAAAACCCCTCCCACTGCCCCTGGTAAACCCTTCTGCTCATGCCCACGAGACGCCACATCGCACAGGGTCTGAGCTGTGTCAATCACTCCCTGTAATAAATATAAGATGGCATTTAGTACAAGATACTAGTTTGACTTTACAGCTAAACTATGTTAAAGTCACCATGAAAAAAATTAAGCTACTGCTAATAGGACTGTCACAGAATCAGATTTTTATCATGGCCAAAAGAATTAACTGTAACGGTTATACCACAGTATCTTAAGAAATAAAATTAATATTATCAGTTAATGTTACATTTTGTTTATTTTGTGGGTTTTTGGTTTTGGCCAATGAATCATGAAGCAGATAGAGAGAGTTCACACCTACTATATTGGAGTGTCAATCAGAAACAGGCCAAATTATTTACAATATTATGATATGTGTAGACCTGACATGTTATTAATATCATGGTTATTGTCAATAGGGTATATTGCAACACCTCACTTGTTCCCTAAAATGGTGTAATCAAAATATGGAACATTGCCCAGACTCTTAACAGCAGGCAATTAAGTTTATGGAACATGTTGAAAACAATTATTTCTGCAATTGCTGTTTTGTTTGGTTACTCTAGTGACACATGACAAGCTTTACCCATAATTTTTCAAACATAACAATGAATGATGGGAATTCCATCATTAAACTCTTAAAGATAATAACATAATACAGAGACGTACTTCTCTGACAGTGTCATAGGCCTTGGCCACGCCCTCTCTGAGGTCATCTGGTTGTGTGCGTCTGGGGCGCTGAGTGGGCCGTCCATCCGTAATGTAGCGTGTTAGAGGCGGAGTCGGAGATAAGATGTCATACACAGTCTCAGCAGTGGCCTGGAAATAATGTCATTCATAGCAAGTAACTGTAATGACAGATCTTGTGCATCTTGGTGTAATTACATGTGGGTGTTTGCGCACCTGAATTGCCTGAACCAGTCTGTTGCTAAGCTCTAGGGCTGCAGAGGCCGTCGATGTGCCAAATGATGCCGCTCCCCTCTGGAGCCCTCGAATAATGCGCCCATCTTTCCGGTACTGCTCAATGGGCATCCAGAACAGATCCCGCACACCGTGGACTATGGAGTAAACAGCACAGAATAAGAATGTCTTTGTTTGTCACCTTGTTGCAGGTGATTTAAAATCAATGTAGAATACATGTTATTTAAGGCTTGATGAATCACTGATGCAAATAACTGAAACAGACACATGTACTCACAGAGCTGTACAACAGAATGCATGGGCCCCACACCTCCCAGAATCCCCGGCAGCTGGTTCTTCCTGATGTCGGTAAGCCACTCGTTCACCGCATACTGAATCACCTTATCAACACCGAGCAGCCTGAGACAAGACACACAACTTCAGAGCTGGCAAACAAAGTCGTTTATGTTTTTAGGCTGTGTGAATCAGTTATGAGTAGGAATGAAATGGGTACTGGTGTAATGGTGAGCCTTAGTAAAAATACCTGATTGCACTGTATGTATATATATATATATATATATATACATACACACACAGTATATTATATATATATACACAGTATATTATATATATGGGTGTGTGAATATAGTTAAATATAGTTATTTATTTTTTGTATCTACTCCTAATAATTTGTGATCACAGGGCTTTAATAAACTACATCAATTAGGTATGATATTCTTTAGAATTTTTCTTTTTTTTTCATAAAATGATGCAATCTAAGTACAGGTGCATTATGCTACAGTAAAAAAAAGAGGTAAAGAGGTTTATGTGATTACCCATGTCTACAACACAACCTCTTCAGCTTCAGCTTAGAACAGTTCAGCTGTGCCAGACCAATCAGAATACCTGCAAATGTTCCCTGACAAACAAGAGATGATGTTGATTATTAAAACAACATCAGAAACTCTCACAGTCCACCAGTCTTATTCACTTCACTTCAGCACTTTAGCTTCAGCTGTGTGACGGTTTAAATAAAATCAGACTGTTCCTGTGTTTAAATACAACAAGTTTTAAAAACTGTATTAGGTTAATCTCCAACCTGCTCAATGACCACATGCTTTCCATGATAGTCCAGGCAGATGGGAACGTCAGAGGTGAATCGGAACTCTCTAAAAAAGATCCAGCAAAGGAGAAGATCCATAATGATTTAAACATTCTGTCTCACATTGTGATGTGATTTGTGATTTCAGATCTTTTACCTGAAGTAGATTGGTTGGTCAGAGGAAGAGGAGGAGCTGGCGGAGGAGGAACTCTGTTCGCTATAGGTTGTTTCTACTGAGGCTGCGAGATCACGGCCCAATCCAGACACAGGATCCGTGTTGTCTGACTGCTTCTGAGGAGCTTCAGGCCTCACTTGAAATGAAATGAAAGTTTTGTTTTAGAATTCAGCATTTTTCAAGCAAACCAAATAGTTGATATAAAGTTATTGATATTGTTATTAAGTGTTGATATAAACTAACCTCAGAATCAAGAGGTTTCATTTAGATCATAGGGGCTCAACTGACAAAACTGTTGAAGAGGTCTTAACTAGACTCACCCTCAGCTGCAAGGTCAACAGGTACAAAAGGATTAACTCCTGCCGCCAAGCTGCTGAAAAAGCCCTTTAGAAAGAAAAGTGCATCCTGGGAAATATAAAAAACAAATAACTATATTCCACTTGCTCTTGATATGCGGCATCAGGTTTCTGCTGAATAATGGCAGATATGTGATGTATAGAGTATAATGTACCTGGTCTATATTGAGGCGCAGGGGTAACAGACTCACTCTTAGACAGCATTCTGGACCACCCAAACCTGATTCAGGTACCACCTGTAGTGCTTTCACAGTGAGCTACAGGTACAGAGCAACACAAAATTACAGAGAACATCAACAGCTCATAACAACCATTTCATTCAGTCATAAAACATGCTTAAATAGCAGTACATGAACACCTATTTCTAGCAGTGTGTTCTACATACAAAAATAATTTATTATGCAGCAATGGATTATCATAAACTGCCTTCTTATGGATACACTATTATCTTTCAGGTCCATTATTGTCATAAAAAGAACAACATTTTGAAATACCATTTTACCATGTTGGAGTGAGCTCTGCATGGCATGCTCTCACTGGTGTATAGGTACAGGAACTTGTTGATTTGAGAAGAAGCCAGCCGGTCTCGCACCTCCATTTCCTGGACAATAAACACCTGACGGGAAATAGGCTGCTCCCCAAGCCCCACCCCTTCAGCATCTTGCCCTGGAACTACAGGGGGCACCACCACTGGGTATGTCTCATGCTGGAAACTGACCTGAAGAAACAGGAAATGGTTACAGAGTTAAAGTTGAAACAGGGCTTTTTGAAGTGGAACCAGTAGAAAAACAGTGCACAGCGGACACATCACACCCTTGTTGTACCTTGGTTAGCTGTATTTCCATGAGCAATGTGTGCTGTCTCCCACTGCCTCCAACCCAGCGCCAAGAGTTCTGGGGCCGAGAAGGTCCAGCGGAACGAGATGGAGAACTACGTGCTCCAGAAACAGTCGCTCGAACCCTTGGAAACACAAATGCTGTATGTTAAGGGCTTTTTACCTTTTTTCGTGTATTGGTTGAGACTGTGGCTCTTGTAATCTTACTTTTGGCTGTGGGGTGTGTGGGCAGAGCTGGGTTTGCCCCCAAAGTCTTTGCCACCATACAGATGCCAGACAATGGACACTTCTTTGAGCACCACCCTGTTCTGAGGCACTGGAAACTTGGCCGGGGCACGCAGCAGGGCTGAACTGTCTCGTGGCCGTGAGAAGTAGCCGTCACGCACCTTTATCTGATCTTGAGACAGCAGTGTCACCACAGGCTCACCATCTCTAGGCTGTTAGAAAGAAAATAATAAATCAGAAATAATAAATATAATAAATAGGCAATGCTATTGACTAAACTAAGCTGTCCTGATAAAAAGAATATTCAAGACTGTTGTCTATAAAGAAAATTGAGGGTACAGACCAGGATGCCCATCCCAGGAGCTTCTAGGATGCAGAAGTCGTCATTGTCGGTGGAACCTTCCGAGTTTTCCTCTGACATCACATCTGCATGAACTTCCATTGCTGTGGTTACCAGTCCATCAAGTTCAGACTCCTCCCTTTCCACTACAGAGGGGCTAGGTTTAGGTGCTTCTCCCGGGAATAGATAGACCGAGACAGGTGAGGCTCGTAGAATGGAGGGAGAGCCTAATTCTTAAATACAGGAAGCATAATTTATGGTATTCCTTTATATACACATTGCATTAGATGTATTGCAATAATATACTATCTATACCGAACCCTAACCCACACTGTAATAGACTCCTAACAGAAAACTTTTTATATTATTTAACATTTTTATACCATTTTCACAAATTAGGACATCCCCAAAAGGAAGATTTACTTAGTCAGGTTTTGCTCACTTGGATACAAATTTGTCTCCATTACACACACACACACACACAAACAATTATACTGGTTGCTGCATTAACAAAGTCTCACCAGAATCTTGAGCCTCTTCCTGTAGGATTCTCCCTGTGTCAATCAAAGCATCTGTGAGATCACATTGGTTAATCTCTGCTGTTTCTGCTGGTGGGCAGGACGGGAGGGAAGCAGGACCTTCTGACAGCTAAACAGACATTCCAGAATTAAGCAGGTGCTTGAAAATATCAAATGAGCTTTAACACAAATACAGAAGACAAATCTCACTAGAAGTTTCTGTCCAGCAATCTCTGTGGGGGACGTGTTACAAGGGGGAGGGTGCAGGTCACCCTGGGAAACCAGGTACTGTAGAATGTTGATAAGAGCAGCGCACGAGTCTGCACAGGTGTGCACGTGAACAACGTTATTAGAGCAACGGAGCTCAAATAGAGGCTGAGTCTGCAAATATTACAGATGAAGGCATAATTATTAACAACATTGATTAAAGTTTAAATACATGTTACAAGTTATGTATCAATTATCTTTATAATATTTAAAAGTGAAATTACTGCTATTAAGCAAGTATGCGTGTTAGTTTATTCAAAAGATGTACCTTAGTGACATTAATAATAAAACTCGCTAATGCATATAATATAATTATCATTATATAATATAGTTTTAAATTGATATATATAGTCATAGCAGTAATAAGCAGGATTTGTGTATTATAGATATTAATAAATATGTGTGATATGCAAGGACAATGTATCAGTACTAAGACCACTAACCAGTTTACTGGAGTCTGTTCCTTTCCATGTGGTGATGGCCAGTTCCAACAAATCAATGTCTAACACACACACATAGTCTAAGACAGACAGAAAATTGGCACTAGATTAATGATAATACTTGATTCATAGTCAAATCTTAACAATCTAGTGAGATTTTAAAAACTAATTTGCACATGTAATTTGTTAATGAATGGACACACCTCGCCTCAAATCCACTGTTTCACTTTCACATTTGTCTGACAGGTACAATGCAGAGTCATCCAAGATAAACCTGCAAGGAATTTCAGAGCAGTTAGATCCAACCAACACAGCAGTCTCAGAATCTCAACAGAAAAGTCTAGGTCAAAAAACAGATGTCAGTACCTCAGGTGAAAGGTGGCTGTGTCCACAATGATGTTACTGGATAGAGAGAAGGACTCTGCAGTAAATAACACTCGCAAAGGAAGATAGAGAGGTCTGAGGGGAGAAATGATAAGGCCATGAGATATGTGGAGAGATTTTTGAGAAGGTACAATCAGGGTTATGATGTCACCTGAAGTCGACTGCACAGGTGGCTGGGTGGGTGTGGAGAACTGTAATGACAGCAGGTGGGGTGTATCCCAAAATATCATCTATAACATCAAGGAAATCAACTATCTGGATAGAGAAGCATGCACATTAGATGATTCTGACACTCCGAAACAGGAATTGAGGCTTTGGATCCAATAGGACTGCTGACCTGTTCATGCCAGCTGTGATTGGACAATGCCACGTGATGTCGTAAAGTAGCACCATGGAGTCGCAACGCTACCAGAAACTCCTGAAGAGGAAAAAGATGGATATTTCTGGGTCATAAATCCACACATCCACAAGAATGTTGACTACAGGAAGGCAGCACACAAACCTTAACATTCCTCTTAAGGTCTAATGTGATTTTGATGGCAGTTGACAGCATCTGAACATCAGTTTCTTGGTCACTGACGCTGCTCACCCCCACCTCTGTGGGGTAAATGGTAGGCTCCAGATGGCTTGGGGGAGTGAACCTGGGCATTTCCAGTCTTGCAGGGACAGGGGAGTCTAGGATCTCCGCTATATAATTAAGAACACAAAACATTCACCACTCTGAAGCATTTTAGTGTTTTTAGTGAATTTGGAAAGATGAAGCGGCTTCATTAAGAATCAGAAGGTAGTTCTGGTTCTTAAATCAAGGAACTGTCTGTTCTAAAATGTTTAACTAATTAATTAACTTGTTTGCAGCTTACCTTTATGATAAAGTTCTTCTTTTCTGCTCTCTATTGTCAGAAAGTTAAGATTTGGATTGTTCTGGTGTCGTGTCACACTAAAAATCTTCCCCCCTTCAAAGTCCAGAATAAGTTCTCCATGGCATTGTTCCACTGTACACCCTGCTTCATTCTACAGGACATAAAAAATAGCATTTGACCCCTTGAAAAAGTTGAATCTGTCCAAGAAATATAAGATGTAACATTTTTTAAAACATAGTTAAACAGAGGTAGCTTTCACAGCTGTAATTTATATTTCCTTACATTACACTGTATTTGCCTTATTCTTACCTTGCTGTCAGTCATGGCTTGAAGGCGACCTTTGCCAATTAGCAAAGTTAAACAGAGCAGGCTGAGGGTGTGGCTAGACTGAGGCTCAACCTGTTTCCATCTTTTTGATTGGCTGGCTAAGTTAAACTGAGGCTCCTCCTCATCAGAGTCAGACTCTACATCAAGGAGGGGTATTAGGATGGAGCAGGAAGATTAGGGTAGAATCTTTCATTGAAACCAAAATGAGTCACAATTTGAAATATGAATTGAAGACTGACCCAGTCTGAAAGCAGATTTACAGAGATAAAACTCATCATCCTCATGTCTGTGCTGGTGGGATGGGCTACGGGCACCCTGAAAAGAGGAAGGGGGTGCAGAGGCAGGAGGAGGAGGGGGCTCCCACATTAACAGATCATTATTAATCCTGTGGAGAAAGAAAGAAAGAGGGAGAGAGGGAAAGAGAGAAGAGGGTATTTAATTTTACAGCAATTTTAGGTTTCTCAACCTAAGGGTTGGACCCACTCAGAAACCTCAACAAACTTCCCAGAGGCTTCAAGATGACTTAAGCAAGTTAAAATGAAACAAAACTGAATAATACATTTTTACAATAAATAAATCTTTCTCATTATCCCATGCTTAAGAATATGTTATTGGGTAGAAATTGTGAGTTTGGGTCAAAAATAATGTCAAATACTGTTGAGGACAGATAATCAACAGATATGGTCATACATAAGGGTTTAAATTTACAGTTTGTATTTTATAGGCCAGAGTGTTGGTGTAGGTGAGCCATACCTGTTATAGATGCTCTGGAAGGCTTCTTTACTGGGCAGGAGGACGTAGGCTACAGGAAACGTGATATCAACCACATACTGACACTGACATATACACTGAGACTGAAACTCCATTTCCTCTGGGTCTGCAGGAATCACCATCTGAGAAAGAGAGAGATGTTGTGATGAAAAAGAGAGAAAAGATACAGTACACAAGGTAGTGCTGCACAGACCTGACAAAACAGAAGATAGACTGGTTTGTATTTTTATGTTTTATCTGAATATTACAGCCTTTAAACTATGGTAATTTTTTAAACATGTTAGCTACAACTTCGTGTTGTTCTACTGTGTTAGTTTAGCAATTGTACAACAGCATATAATGTGTTAGTCAATCACAGCAGTCACACAGTCATTCTATGAAACTAAGGCAAAATGGCCACATGGTGAAACATATATATACAATATATAAACAAATATATACAAATATATATTATAAACAGTCAGACAGGTACCTCCTCTGTCTCAAACATGGTGCAGCTGGATGAGAAGGGAGAGCTGTTCTTCTCCCTCAGCTCACAGGGATTCTCCAGAGACATGGATCCCAGACCCAGATCCCTACTGAGCCCTTCACACATGGCTCTGTCAGAACCTGCCCCTTCATTCACATGCAGCTGGAATCTGCACAGACACCACTGTTGTCAGTGTTTGTAAGTGGATATTTTAAGATATTTTAATTGTATCATAAACACAAAGATACCAATACTATTATTGATGAATGTAAGATTGATTGTAAGACTGTCATATGAACATGTTTACTTCTAGCCATCTAAATAGAGACAATCCATACATTTTTTACACAGATATAAAATACTCTAAATAATATAGACTCTAAATGCCTTACCCTAAATAGACTTACCCTGATCTACACCCAAGACACTCGCTTGCGCACCCATACACATTCGTGCACACACCCACACACTTGCACACACACACTCGCACACACACTCTCTCTCACCTGGGAGTGGCATCAGGGTTGTGTGGATCTGTACTCTTCTGTACACGGATACAAGGAAACGCTTCTCCCTCCCAACCCTCATACACTCCTAAAACAAACACAAAGTAAAAAACTGTATCTTTAACTGTAACTGAATTAACACTAGGTATTAAACACAAAACACTGATTCTGAGTGAGCTGAGCTCATTTAAACCTTGATTTAATTATTTTCCTCGCACCATGCAAATCAGTGAAGCAGGCCTCCAGCAGTTTGGTTAGTTTGGCCTCAGGGCTGCAGGGACCCTCTTGCTGAATCTCAGGCCCCTGCTGAGACCTCAGCTCCAGGTTGGAGATCTGCAAGCTCAGGACCTCATTACGAACCGCTCGCTGACTCAGGGGTCGTCTCAGCCCTGGAGGTCGAAGGTCAGGGATGGGAAAACGCACCTTTAGTACAGCATGAGAAGATTGAAGCAGCAGAGAAGAGTGAAGCTCTAACAACTGAGTCTGCAGAAAAGAAGATAGATAGAGAACATTATGCCAGGTAATCCTTTAAAATAAACAATTCATTGGTAGACAGCATTGATTGGTGTTTTGAGGAAGCATAGTTCTGTGACCTCTGTGGGGTGTGCTGTGGTTTTTTGGGGTGGTGTTGGGCAATGACTCAAGGCTTGCACAATGTGCTCCAGTCGACCAAGGATGTCCAGGTCCAACTCAGAGCCGAGTTCTCCAAGCTCAACCTGAAGAGAACTGTCCCGGCGGACCACACGCTGCCTGGTTCCACTCTACAGAACACAGATATATAAAACTGGTTTAAAGCAATTCCTAACACTTTCAAAACTTTTTGGGATCACCATATCTGCCACACACACAAAGCAGTCAAAGGAAGTATGGTACCTTGTGCATGTGTTTCTTACACAAACTGTGGTGGAACTTTGCACACGGTCTGGCAGTGGAGCCCATTGTGAAGAGGCCAGCCGACTGGAACTGCAGAAGCTGTGAGAACATTTAAAAGCATCATTTCCAGAACAGTAATTTGTCTGAAAGCTACAGAGCTTTGATTGGCTAATCACATTTCAAACTGTGTTCACATCTGAATTCTCTCTGAGCTGTTGGCAATGCGTCTGATATCATCAACACTGCCAACGGCGTGATAATACATCTAGTGGCCAACTGGTCATTTTTTGGTAACAAGGCTTTCTGAATGCTTTGACAATCCAAATTGTACAGTGTATACAATTTGGTGAAATGGGTCTTAAAACTCTATCAGAGCACAGAATCATACAGGAAAAGTGTTTCACACAATTGGATTTCTATAGTTTGACTGGATTATAGAGTTTGAAAGAAATCTAACACTGATGAGACATCACAGTAATTATCACTTGACCACCACTTCATACATATTAAACATTATACATATTAAAATACATATTCAGCAACTTGACCCAATTGATGGATGACAGTGTAAACTATACCAGCTTAGCACATAGGGCTAAAGTGAAGCATGTACCTCTGTGTACTGAGAACCACCAGAGTCCCACAGGTACTCCAGCAGCTCCAGCCTGCTGAAGGAGAGGTCAGAG
>JBAJNP010014659.1:0-10747 GCA_036877545.1 Yasuhikotakia modesta | reverse complement strand
TCTTTAAAACATCTGATTGGCTGTTTGCGTGTCATCAGCAGCAGCGCTCATCTTTAAAACATCTGATTGGCTGTTTATGATCCACGAACTGCACGCATGGAATTTAATGACAATATTGAGGCTATACCGAAGATTTTTATATTGTTACCGACAATTGTATACCGTCAATAAATATTGATACTGTTTTATCGCCCAGCCCTACAATCGATGGAGGTTAATATTGTGATGTGTCCTGATGAGTTGGGCAAATCAGTGACAAAGTCCAGGGCTATATGTGACCAAGGCCGTTAAGGTGTAGGGAGTGGCTGAAGTAGACCTGGGGTAGTTGTCTTAAGGTTTGACAGTGTGAACTACTGAACTGGTGCCAACAGTAGATTTTCTGGGATAATGTTTTTATGTCCAGAGAGGGTGCTGATCTCGTCTATTTGGTGAGACAGTGTATTTCGTGTATAGAAAGTCATACAAAGATACAATTCTTTTCCTCATGTGATGCTGTATTTCTTTATATTCCTATCTTCCCATCATGTCTTCCCCACTCTTGTTAATTCATGTTTGTTTGTATTATGTGTGGATGGGTCGATTTAAACATTTCACTACATATCATACTCTGTACGATTGTGTATGTGACAAATAAAATTTGACTTTGACCTTGTAACTAAGGCCTAAGCATTTACCATGCAACAGGCTATATTGTCATATGAGCCCAGCCCACACTGAAACTACTTAATATAATTATTAGGGGCACAAGCACCTATTGTGGTCTTTAGGATTAATGTTAGGGCCCAAGCACTGAAAGTCCAAATGGCCATTTTGCTTTCTTTAGGATTAATAAAGCCCAAGCACTAAAAGTGTGAAGGGCCCTGTTGTTTTTTCTAGGATTAGTTTTCAGGGACTTTGGTCCCCTTAAAATGCTTAAAATCTCTTTATTGTTGACCCGTCAATATTTGAACCCTTTAAAAACCCATTAGGCCTGCCCAACAAAAAGTCTGACATTTTTGGTTTTCTGAAAAGCACATGAATTTATAAATATTCCCTCTGTGGATTTCATATGATTGTCACAAAACTTGCCACACCGAAGATTCAAAATAGTGAAGGGATTTTTATCAACTCGAATGATGTTACCATGTCTGGCTGGTAAATTTAATAGTGGAAAATGGGAAAAAGAAGAAAAAGAATGCTCATATCTATAGCATGCAATGAGCAATTTATTTCAAATTTATCATGTTTGTCAGAACTACTGTCATGGTACCACCAACTGGTAACCGGTCGGTTTAAACTAGCTTTAAAATAGTCTGCTTACATTTTACTTGTCACTTCAGATTTGGTCAGAAAATGTATAGACATTCTAGAGGGATTTGTGATGTCTTGTGTCAAAACTACATTCAAATGTTTTGAGGCTCCTAACATGCTTAAAATGGTTTGAATTTTGGCACACGTGTAAAAGGGGTAAATGTTGTGTTCTTTGCTTTTTATGTAATCAATGGACCACAAATTAAAGCATCAGTGTTTTGTTTATGGGCAGATAAGTTCTCATCCTGAGATCAAAGCATATTTAAGAACAGAGATATTGTATTTTTATATTGTGTTCACATTTTGCAGAATATGATTATGAAGCAGATGTGTCAATGTCAATATGTGTTGGTGTAAATTACTTTTTTAAAGTGTGATCTCACTGTATGTGCACTGACCTAACTGTCAGTCGTTGAGGAAACATATTAAAGGAACCACATGTCATACATCATCTTGCAGCCACCCACACACACACACATACTAGCATATGTGGTTTATGAGGATTCTCCATAGATGTAATGGTCAAATTGCCTAACCTCACAGAGATCTCATTAAACACTTAAACTGAATTAGCACTTGGTTTATAAGAAGTGTCTTCATAAACCATATTTATATTGTTATACACTTCATTATACACATGGGTGCCTTTTGTTAACCACATATACTAGTACAGACATGCTGTTGCTGGTAAGGATTGGCAGGAAGACACCTAACAAAACAGCAGATTTTTTTGGTAAAGTGAACACACAATCCAACATTTTATAACAAAAAGGAAAAAAAAATAAACCCAGCAGAGAGAAGCACTGACAGACTGTGGATCTTTCCATCTTGTTTTCATTTCCTGTGACTGGCACAGAGCTCACTTGAGTTATTGGTGTTTATGTTGCAGTGACTGGTCTCTGATCTTTCCACATATGACCTCTGCTGTATTATACAACATTATTACAACATTATTAAAACATTATACCAAACACCTCCCCTCAAGCAATCTATGCCCGTCACAAAGTAATAATTAACAACTGTTTTTCTTTAGCACCAACCAGACTGTGACGCGCATTAGTAAAACATTAAAACACATTGTTTAAATGTTTTTCAGAATTGTTCAAAATAACTCTCACTTCTCTTAGGAAGTACAATAAAAATGAAAACCCAGTTTGGGGAGACAGGGGTTTTGGGAGGTCAGTAGAACTTGTTTGAAAAAGAGGATTTTAGTGGGGTTTTAGTGCATGCTATTTTGCAGGTACAGTATGCATATTAAATTATTTTTTCCATTCATTGTCATTGTGTTTATCTTGTGTTTACTCTGACTGTAGCATGTCTGCTGTTTTGTTGTCTTCTTTCATGGTCTTTCCAGTGGGTAATTCAGAAATGTGTTGGTGATTTGGTATTCTAAATTTCAAGTCCACGTCCTTTGTTCTATTTCTTGCAGAAATATCTGAAGGCTGACCTTGTCAGTTACTACCAAAGTAGTATACTTTTTTAAATGGAAATATTTTTATTAAAACAGATAAACTGAAAAGGTTTGTTTAGTCACACATGCATGTGTGTACCTGGTCAGTGAGAGTGAGAACTTGTGACTTGTAATTATCACATGACACTAATTCTAACTTTATGACTCTGCTCTTTGATCATAGAGTGATCTGGATCAACATTTTGTTTTAGAATGAAGCATATCAGCAATTTAGTGATAATATACGGGCTGGAGCAGTGCTGACCTCCACCCTCTCTCTCTGTTTTTCTCACATTTTGTGTCTGTAATAGAACAGATGTTGGTGGTTTTGGAATGGTAATGTCCTCTGACTGAGATCTGTGCCATGCTTTAAACCTCCGTTCCTCTGTATAACCGCCAATCACTTCTATTCAGCTTTTTATGTTCCTTCGTTCTTCCTTTCTCGTCAAAGTCTCCGGAGATCCTTAAATCCTGCCCCAGTGCTCTGAGCTAAGCTGCCCCCACCTCCTGTCCATGTGTGGGAGTGTGTGTGGAATAGATCATCCTCACATAAGCTGCTCACCACTCTATAGTAGAAGGGATGTGGCAAACCTGTTATGAGGCCTCCTTTTAGTCCCCCCCCCCCCCTTTACACAGATAACTTGTCCCTGGCCCAGTATAGACAGCCCCCTGTAAGCACTTTAGTATTAGTACTTTCTACTCTACCTAAATTTACACCAACTAATATGTAAACAAGCATATTTCTGTAGTACAATTAGACTATAAAGTGTGGTTGTTTATTAAAACATTAGGTTTGTTAAGTTTAACATGAATATTTTTGTAGACTGCGTCTGGTGATTTTAAATTAAGTTTCTGGTAATTATGACATTTAAACGTTGACAACTTAAAATGTATTGTGCATATGTCAAACTAGCAGACCACATACACAGAGGGTGTCACATTTCTACTCCCTCTCATCTGTACACACAGACTTGATGGTGGCATGGCAGTAGCACGCAGCTGCCACTCCAGATACAAAATGGTGCTATTTTTGTCCCTAACGTGACTTTTTAGGGCACATGGATATCGGTGCAACTGGGGCAAAGCAGAAGCGCGGCAAGAGAGTGGGGTCCGTACTAGGCTAAAAACAAACCCTACCCAGCCGGTTCTCATGTCCATCCTGCTCTCCAATGTTTGCTCCCTGGAAAATAAACTGGATTACATCCGACTTTAACAAACTATACAGCATGAGTTTAGAGACTACTGCTCTGTGTCCTCACCTCGACTACTCTCTGTTATGAGACCACATCTCTGTTATGCTGAAACTGGTTCTGAAGCAGCACCAACAAATGGTGCAACTGCGACAAAGACCTCCCCTCCACGACCAGGTGCTGCATTTAACAACGGCTGACATGAGGAAGACTCCACATAGTAAACCAATGGAAGGCTGCTGGACCAGACAACATTCCTGGTAGAGTGCTCAGAGGATGTGTGAACCACCTGGCTGATGTCTTCACAGACATCTTCAACATCTCTCTGAGCAGCACCATAGTTCCAATGTGCTTCAAGGCCACCACTATGCATTGCACTTATGCCTGTCATCATGAAGTGCTTTGAGAGGCTCATCTTGTGGCACGTTAAGACCCTGCTGCCCCCCTTACTAGACCCCTGCAATTTGCTTATTGCCTCAACTGCTCAACAGACGTAAATACCACCCTCCTTTTAGCCCTCACCCACCTGGACAATAAAAACATATATGTTCAAATGATGGTCATAGACTTTAATTCAGCATTCAACACCATCATTTCTTAGCACCTGGCTGAAAAGCTGAACCTTCTGGGCCTGAACACCTCCCACTGCAGCTGGATCCTGGACTTTCTGACTGGGAGACCTCAGTCAGTCCGAATCAGGAACAGCACCACCATATTGAGCACTGGGGCCTCTCAGGGCTGTGTGCTTAGTCCATTGCTGTTCACTATACTAACTCACGACTGTGTAGCTATGCACAGCTGGAACCACATCATCAAGTTTGCCGATGACACAACCATGGTGGGTATCATCAGCAAAAACAATGAGTCAGTATACAGAAGAGGTGAAATGGTTAACAGACTGGTGTAGAGCCAACAGCCTGTTTCTGAATGTAGACAAAACTAATGAAATGTTGTTCTCTGTTGAACATCGGCGGCTCCTCTGTGGAGATTGTAAAAATCGTGAAGAAGTAAACTACACCAAAACCATTGCTCTACCTTTATTTTTTTTAATAACGTACACTTTGTGCACTCTATGTAAATAGAGTTGGTGTATACCTTGTTCATTTGTAAAGTAGGTAATAGTAAATCCAAAACACAAGACAAAAATATGACAGGCAAAGGTCAGGGCAGGCAGCAAACAGGCAATAGCTTAATATAGGCAAGGGTCGAGGCAGGCAGCAAACAAGCATAAACAGAGGACAGGCAATGGTCAAAAACACAAGGGCAGGCAAAAAACAGGCAAGCAATCCAAAAAGGTGTAACAGATCCAAGAAACGTGATCCAAGAAACGTGAAACAGATAACAGGCAAAATCATACATTAGATAAATAGACAAGGTATAAACGCTCGGTATGCAGTGAAATAATTGCAATAATTTGCAAAGATGTGCAAAGATGTAAATAGTCCCAAACAGGAACAGGTAACAGAAGGAGAAGCAGGCGGGCCATAGCATAGCAATATGTAGACAGGAAATGTCCTCCAACTCAAGAGAATGTGTTCCCTTTCCAAGTGTTGTAGTTTAACATGAAAATTACCCACTCTCTCAGAACCCATTACCATTTCATTGGTTTTAATAAAAAAAAAAGTTTCTGTGATAAAGTAGAAAAACTAAAATGAGTGACAACTTTCACCTAGTGGTCCAATACTACTAATGTAACTTTTGTGAGTTTTGTTCTCAATCCTATTTTGAAATTTTCATGCTTAGCTGATGATGTTAATGGGTTCGAGAGAAGAGCTGTTTTTTTTAACTGTTGGCTGATTCCAGCAGCATCTGGTGAGCTCTTTAAACAGAACCTTGTATGTTTCAGTCCAAATGGACTAATTTTTTCTTCTCCCCCTCTGTCCTCCTGCCTTTTTTTGTCCTTGGTATTGGCGTTTAAAACCACCTGGTGATACGTATCTCTGGTTTTTCTATATTTACTTTCCCCCTCCATATACAAATTAGCATAACAGAGAAAAAGAAAATATTTTCAAGATGTTTTTTATAATTTCTTCAACATATGGTGTAAATAATTATGATGCAAATATATGCACTAATTATTTGCAATCGAGTTTCAAACAGGCCAGTCACTGAAGTGAAATAAAATAAAAATTTACAGTCAAAAAAGGTGTACACACTCTTGTGGTATGAGCAAATAAGCACTTGTGATTTCTGTGATATGTAGGTAAGTTAGAGAACTTTTGCTTGTTGCAATCATATGTTTAACATTGACTAATATTTTAAAATTTTGATGCAACTAGGAAAATTAAAATTAGATTTGTATTATGATACACTGACTTTGCCTTTGATGATTTCAGGCTGTGACCAGACATCAGCAGTGGTCAGTAGTGTCCACACATTTTCGCGACCCAACAAATCACCTCTTTTTACCTCATATTTCCTTTCTGAATAGTTAAAACTCACTGTATTAATTTTGTAAATTACTGTAATTACTGTACATTTCAAAAAGGTAAAATCACTTCACTTGGGAATTAAAAAAAAATCCCAGAAGCATTAAAGGTAAGGGTTTGTGACTCAACACTTGGCAATAAAGCTCTTTCTGATTCTAATTCTAAGAAAAGACCTCCATAGATTGCTTTGGTTGATCCAGCAGATCCCAATTTTTGCAGTGTGGCAGTATATAATCTTTAGGCAAGTGGTAAATGTCATGGTAACATCCACAGTATCTAAAAGAAATTGACATTCTCCATACAAGGCAACCTCCTTCCATTGCTCCATGGTCCAGTTCTGACACTCAGGGGTGAGCAGGGCTAATCATGGACACTCTGACTGCTCTGTGGCACTGTCACACAGTCTCATGCATGCGCTTTGACACATTTTGTTTTGAGCAGCACTGAGTTTTTTTGACTGTTTAAGCTAACAGTAGCTTTTCTGTGTGATTGGTCCACACGGACAAGCCTTCCTTGTACACCATTAAACCTTTTGTGCCCATGACCCTGATGCTGGTTCACTGGTTGTTCATCCCTGAACCACTTTTGTTAGGTATTAACTACTTCATATCAGAAATGGCCCATTGTCTAGCATTGTCATTTTTCTTCAATCATAAGATACAAGACATGGCTGATAATTTCATATTCCCCATACATTTTTAAGTTATGGACATAGATTTTTTTTAGAACAAAAAAATTATTTAGTCAGCTTCTCTGGCTGTCATAAAGTGCTGCTAAAAAGCTAGGTTTGAAGCTATTCATGTTATGTGAACTAGGCACAACTGCACCTAATGAAAGAAATATGTTTTTCATTAAATGGGCAAAAAAAAAAACAGTGACTACAGAGCCTAGCTGTTTTGAAAATAGGCTTGACATTAAGACATTATGACAGTTAGTTATGAATGATTAAACTGTTATAGTCCCTCAAGTCACATTTATATTGTTGTTGACAATTTTGCTGACAGCCCTAACTAGCTCACCCACTGGTTTTAGTTTAAAACCTGTCTGAAAGTTTGAGTGTAATGTGAGACTGGAGTAAAAAACAACTTTGACATTGGCAGGGTCTTGTATGCATTATCTCATTACCTCTCACATGGCCCTGGCTCATTTAGTAAACATTTCAAAATACACGTTCACACCCACACTGTTATTTACCATGCAATTTGAGATTGAAGGCGAGAGTTGAAATTGAAGTAATAAAAATGTCTTTGTTTTAGTTATTATAGGCTCATTCATCATTGCTTTATTTAATACGAGAAACTAATTGTGCCATCTGCAGCTGCTGCTAATGGCAGTATACTCTTGTATTTTCTTTGTTGATCACAATGAATGAAATTAGGATAAACAACCTTCCTCGTCGTCTGTAATCAAGAGCTGATTAATGGAGGTGTCGTTTCAGCACAGCTCCTTATTCCTGAATACCTGATATCTTTTTCATAAACAAGTGCTGTTTGTCTAAGTGGAAAGATGAAATGATGCATTTGATGAGTTTCTGATTGACCCTGTCCCACAAGCAGCCCATTCCTCTCTGTCTGTTAGTGAACACTTTGCAGTGACTAATGCTCTGTCAGAAAAGAGGCACAAGGATTTATTCGACGAGTTGATTAATGAGGAAATCACCCCACCCCTTCAACTCAGTGGCCCCAAACTATATTTTCATAATGATGTGAGCCATCAACCACCAGCAGCAGAAGAAAGTGTGCAGGGGGTCTAAAGAACAAGAGAGTGCTAAATGAAAGAAGCATGCAAGTGAAGGTGTTTTAGATTTTGTCATTCAGCTCATTCAGCTATTTTTTCCCCCTTATGCCTTTAAAGTGAACTTGTTCCTTTTTATTAAGGGGTTATGTCTTACCAACAAAAAAGACAAATTTTTATATTTTTGGACACCTGTCTCTCTGATGTAGAGCTGTGTGTGTCAGGGCAGGTATGTTTTTTTGTCTTACTATCAGCTTGATAGTGGGTTTTTTTAAATCTCTCCTCTCTGAATGTCTTTCAGTTTTAACGCTTAAGGATGAAGTAAAAAAGAAATAGACATTAAATTCATCCCCCCTTATTCCTGTTGTTTTTGTTCTTGGAGAAGTATCCAACCAATTCCTCAGTTTAAAGGTAAAAAATTCCAGGAGAGCTCTCTTAACTTCAGTAAAAAGCACACTGGGAAAATGAATATATTACATTAATGTTAGCGCCTTTAAATAAATCCAATAAATATAATAAATAAAGGCTATCGATATGATACCAATGTCTGACCAAAGTTAGACAGACAGGATCCAAAGGCAGGTAAACACCTAATTCCACAGCTGACACTCTTTGCATGCATTAGAGAATTTTTTGTCTGCCAGTGGGCACCATCAACATTTTGACAATTTAAACACTATGTCTGGACATCTATCAGGAGTCTATCAGACATCTCTCTATAGAACTCTCTATATTATCTGTCTATCTCCCTTTTCTCTCCCTCTGTTGTCTTTTTTTGCACACTGGGAAAGTGAAGTAGCAAATCACTACTTCAACATGAGGGATGTTCAATTACTTATTTTTTTTCAGATGTGCTTATATAGCTCATTGCAATTGTAAATCCTTTAAGTTTCTAAATTAACAGTTTATATGTAATTTTTTATCTGTAATTCTTAATCTTGTTGTTAACTTATTTACTTCAATCTGGTACATATATTGTCATCCTTTCATCTTTTTCTCCATTCTTTCTGCAGTGGATGAACATTTTAACAATAAATGTGTAATCCCTATACACAAGTACCCATAATCCCCCCAGATTACAGCCCAAGAGGCATTACCACTGGGTTTTTAGTGCCTTCCTTTTCTTTCCTGCCTTGTCTGCCTGCTCTCACCTTGTAAACATCTCCAATACCCATTTTTGATAACACTGTATTAGCTGCTTCCTTTGGTCGCCCAAAACGGATTACTGAACAGAGAGAGAGAAGGCCATTATTGAATATGCACAGGAGAAACTATTTATGATTGTGTAAGTAATCTGTAATCCATCCTGGGGTCTCCTCATTATCTTGTCTGCCTTGCTCTCCTCTGCCATGCTTTATCTTCCATCCACAGACATCTTCAATGAGAGATGCATCTTATTTTTGGTGTAATCGCTTACTTTTAAGATCTTATAATAGCTGAAGATAATCTTTTGCCCTCGATTTCTACTCTGAAAACACCAGCTACAACACTCTTACAGAGACCTATGCCAACACTTTTACCTGATCGCAAAACAGTAGACTGGAAAATGTGTAAATTTTGTTCTTTTAAACAATATAGATGTAAAGCTGTTTATCCATACATACATATGCTGATTCAGATAGTTTGTCTTTTCACACCAAATCTGAATTTTTGCCACAAAAAGTATGTAGGACAAGAACAAAAAAAATAATGATTTAAGTTTTCAAACCCTTTACACTCTGTCTAGAGTTACTTAAAAACTCAGTTTGATGAAACAATTATATCCTAAATAAATATCCTGTAAAAAAATATTATACAGTACTGTTAGTGTAAGAATGCTGTTGCAGACAGGCATAACAATGCTACAGGCTAGCATACTGTGGTAGTTTTATTGTGGCAGCCGGCAAAGAACAAACACTAATCCAACAAACAGGATGGCGGTCGAAAGGCAGGCAGAAAACCTTTGGGAAACAAAGGATACTTTAACTCATAATTACTTAACTCTTTTGACAATGTCAACTTGAAATCAATCATTTTACCATTGTTTTTTGGATATACTATATTTCTAGAAATTAGTTTTTGTACTTTTGTGTCAAAAATACCCTCTTAAAAAGTGGGTTTAGTATTACTGGTTTATTGCAGGGAATAGTATAGAATATTAGGAATGTTTCCATCACATCTTCTGATTGATCACTACAATATATTTATCATATATATCGGGTGGCAAACCCATGACGTTATGGTTCTAAAATTCACTAGGGATCATGAAGCTCAGGATAGTCTTTATGTTTCTCTGCAAGAAACAGCTTCACCATATTCAGAAACTCAAAGAAACAAGAAAGTTCATTACCTCCTTAAAGACAACTGACAGAGCAGTTAAGTGAACTGTCTGTGATTGAGAGCATGTGTGCTTCAACATGGCTGGAGCTCAGTCTGTGACTATCGCTGTTAGTTTTGATAACTGCAGATTTGCTTCCTCAACAACAGTCATTAGTTTGATGCCACAAGTTCTGCCCTTCAGCAGGACAGTGTCAAGCAGCTCTTCCTTAATTGTGCAGCCTTCTGATACAAACTGTACAAATATTACAAAAATTGTGGCTTGTCTAGAACATGGCAAGAGTCATATACTGAAGAAAAGTGAAAGTGACGTGTTTGTCAGTTACGGTTGCCCATAA
>JBAJNP010014658.1:0-10748 GCA_036877545.1 Yasuhikotakia modesta | reverse complement strand
TTTAATGTATATGTAAACTAAAATCACTACTAAATTAGCAAGCAATGTTTTAGCAGTATAGGCCAGTCTCTAAAAAAGTAAAATGTCTGGGTCATATTTCACTTCATTACATCCACTTTTATCTAAACAATTCCTGATGAAAATGCCAAACAACAAATGAAATGCAGACAGTGATTCACATTGACATTAAACACACCACAAGAAAGTAAATAAACATGTTCTGATCCTATAACTCAACTGGTAGAGTCTGGCGATACCAACACCAAGGTCATGGTTTCAAGTCTTGCAGAACCTGCAATGATTCAAAACGATATGCTACACTATAAGTAGTTTATAGGGTCAGCCAAAGGAATTAATGTAAATAACACGACTTTAGCATCGCCTCTCTATAACATCTGCGCTGGCCTGCTTTCACTGCTTATGAAATGGCTTTTCAGTAGCTCCTAAGACCAGCAAAGCCCCACCTTCATGAATATTTGGTCCTTCAGTTTTTATCAGAATGTCTGTTTCAGCCTGCCGGAGCAAGAGCCTCACTGCATTTTAATCAGACCGAGCACTGAGGCAGAACTGGGCCGGAAAATGTTGGCGCGGATGCTGCCTTTTCCCTGCCCATTAAAATTCACAGGCAGGCTGGATGTACAAATAATAATAATAAATGAAAACGAACAGTGTGTTGAGGCTAAGCCGTTAATGTGAAGCCTGACTTCTTGCTCATGCAGGGATTGGAGTTATCAGAAGCTGTGGAACCCTCGGATGCTTTCTGGAACCCTGGGTTAATAAGAACAGGTGCCGGGGGGAGAGTCAGAAAACATGGAAAAATGATGTAAAAACACAAAGGCAAACGGAGAGGATTCAATTTTTCCACATATATTTGCCTAAGTTTAAAGGTACATTCCGGGTTTAATACAAGTTAAGTCCTAGCAACAGAATTTGTGTCATGCTGTTGATTACTACAGAAAATAGTTTTAAACTGCTTACTGACCTTGACTGAAATATATCCATTTCTTACAACAAGGAAACTTCACAGACAGAAAATAAGGAAACACATAGCATTAAATTCTCCCACCTATAAACCTGACTTTCACAGTACACTATAATTAATGTTCTAAACTTTAAAACAAAGCTTTAAACCTTTGAACCCTCCGCAACAAATATCTAGTTCATACAACTTCCTTTGTACTGCATGTATAATACTGTCTGTGGTAAAAAAAACGAAACAAATGTTGTCAAGTGATTTATTCATATAAATCTGTTTAATTACCAAGTAAAATGGTAATGCAAGACATTTCTTGACGTTTTAAAATGTATAAAACTCATTTTCTTTCGGTTTGTAAAATAGAAATTTGCCATTGGGGCTGCATAAATAGTTTGTTGTATCTATGTAGTTTATTATTTTATTGTAAAACAAGAGAATTTGTTCTATTCTGTTGTATGCCACTAAAAACTAGTCAATATAACTAAGGATTAAAAACCAACAGCAACGTTTGTACAGTTACATTGTAGCTAACCTGGATGATCAGAAATGAGCAATGGCTAACAAAGATCATGGGTCGCTTATAACACCAAAAATGCATACCCTAAATTCATTGTAAGCCACTTTAGTTGAAGGCATCTACCAAATCCATACAAAATAGAAGTTGATTTATAGCAAAAGTAACAGTAACATCATTTTAAATAATATATGTTAAACTACAGTGAGGTTCTTGCAGGTTCAAGTTTATTTTTACTCAAAGTGTGTGTATCAATTTGTATACATTTTCTTAGGTGTGTGTTCAAGGTGTCTCTAAATGTGTCTCAGGATTGCATTTGTACTGAGAAAGAGGATTTATCACCAGAGAATTCATGTCTTATCCTCTTCCTAATAAGACCTGCTCAAATATCAGACCTGCTTTGTCCCATTTGATACATTGATATCTTGTGCCCTTCCCACTGACTGTCTAATCCCCTAATACCAGATAACTTAAACTCACACTTAAACACACTACAGAAGTCAACATTCACTGAGACAGTTTGGATACACACAAATTTCCGTTCCATTATGTCAAACAAAGAGGAAAAGGAATCCAAATCTTTTTAAATCGGTGCACAAAGCCTAAATCAGTTTTTTTAATTCTATCTGCTTACAATGATTCTCTACGGCTGCCTTACATTATCTCGGTATGTGCTTTCCAATTAAGCACGTTATAACAATGCGTTGCACCTGAAAGCAAGGCACTAGCATGTCACAGTGAATGGCTGGGTGAGATTGTGTTTCATTGCATCCCTAATTCATGTAAGTTTAGGGCTTGACACACAAAGCCTAATTGTCATTTTCCCTCCTGTCAAGTTCATCAGACATAATTCCTTCCAGTTTTAAAAGACAGAGTAGTTAGTTCATGAATTTTTAAAACTTCCCCTTTGAATGTATCAGTGTTTAATTATTATTCTTGTATAACATGTTGCTAAGCAAAACCTCTGATTTCTGAAAAGTTTAAATAATTTTTATGAAGCTCTCTTTAAAATAAGATTTTAAAGAATTCTTTTTAACAAAGCTTGTTGCAGTGCATTGTGGGATTTCAAATACATGTAGCTTTTTTATAAGGACAAGAGCACATTTATGATGCATTATAATGCTGCATTTGTAGGTACTTAAGCATTTGTACCACAGCCAGTGTGTAACCCAACCCTGTCCCTGAAGTCTACTTCACCTTTATAAGCACAGTCCCACCTCTTTAACAGTAATGTGTGGATGGTTTAACCAGTCAGCTGGTGTGATTGTGGTTCAGCCCATCACATCTGGCAGGACAGTATTGGGACAGCTGGGCTGAGCAGGTGCAGAAGGGATGGTGTGTCAGGTCTGATAATTTGCTGATGGGCAGTGCTGAACACTCTCTGCTTGCTTTCTGCCCATATCTGCAGTGAGATCTAGGCATCATAGATTAATAATAATAAGTACCAATATATAGATGGTTATCTAAGGAACCATGAAACCACCTGTAGTATGATTTGAACTAAAAGGTAACTAATGGCATCACAATAAAACATTTTTTTGATTTCTTGGTTGTTTTAATTAGCAATGTTTGCCGAAGCCATACAATCACTGTATTTTGCTGTGCAAGATTGTTAATCCCTTGGATCAAAACTAGCAACACTTAGCGATCGGAGGCATTGATGGGGCATTTCAGATGTTATGATATCAGACACATTTGGTGTTATTGTAGGGCAAACTGTCCCAGTCAGTCACAGAGCATACAGTAGAAAAGCATGTTTCTCCCTGGCATTACCTTATGTGTTAAATTTGGGTGTGCAACTGCATAGTTGATACTACCTTAAACTGTTGCATTTATTAAGGAATAAATACCTGAGCACAATTACTGTATCTAACAGTGGCCATCCATCATCCTCTCCACCCTCTTACGGCAGGTTCCGTTCTACAGGCTAGAATTTCATTGAGACTTGAGGCTGGGATCGTTTGATTTGGGCCAGTACGTTGTCAAACAACCCCCTTAGCAACTGCATAGAAACACATTGAAAATCACTCTAAACAACTTAGCAACTGAAAAGAAACATCATGGGAACCAATCAAGCCATCTTGCTCCAGTATTATTTCAGCAACAAGCTGAATGTTTGCTCTAGAACAAGTAAACATCCACTCATAAGATATAAAATTAGATTACATTTGGCAGAAAAGCAACATACAGTGAATTCAATTTATACATTTTTTATCAGGACTTGCATTCCCTGGGATTGAACCCACAACCTTTGCACTACTAATGCAATGCTCTACCAGTTCAGCTACAGGAAAGCTTTGCTCTTACAAAAACTAGGAGAATGAGTACAAATTAATATGAATTAGCAACAAATTTGAATTTGAGGAACAATGCACTTTGAACAATGTTAACTCAATTTTGTATTCTTTATGTATTGCTTAGACTGTCCAGATTAAGAAGGCGAGAATAAAGCAGTTTGTCACAAAACTTATTTACATTTCTGCTGCTAATTTTCTCCATTTACTCATTAGATAAGCACGAACGAGACATAACAAGGATCCCTTATATCTCAAAGCGTTAAATTGGTAAGTAAACACAGGCTCTGCTGTCTTCTCAATGGGCTGTATCAGTGGAGTAATTGCTGACTGACATCAAAGTAAGGCAATAGAGGCACTTTCACTCAGCCTTTGTGCTGTTAATGGACAGTTAATACATTGTTAATCAAAAGCCAAGCACACGGCACACTTATGTGTCCCAAATTGCTACTTGCCTGCTGTTAGCAACATTTTAGCCTCCATTTAGTATTGTGAAAATACTTACCGCGCCAAAACGCAACACACATTTGTCTCATCCAGCTGTTTCCTCCAGCTGTTTTAGACATTGGACTCTGGATCTGGGTGCTAAGATAACATTTATAAGACTATGCTCTTTATATCTGTTTAATGCAGGGATAAAATAAGTATCTATTGATCTATGATTTGTTAAATCACTCGATACTTCTGATGGATGTTTAACAAAAAAAGACAAGCTGCAACAGCGCCAGCTCCCACAGTTACAATACAATGCTTAATGGATTCCAGTCGTTTAAAGGTTCATTAAACTTGCCTTGGTCAAGTGCAATATAAATACTTTGATTTACAAGCTATAAACGGCTACCCGCTCCTGCTTTATGGTTTTATTGCACATAACCAGGCGAGAAAAAAATGCCACTAGTGGCAATTCCACACTTTAACGCACAGCATACTTTAGCTTCACAGGCACTTTGAAGCAGACTCAAACTCACATCACCTGCATGAGAAACAGAGCTCAACATGTCAGAGCTTGTTTACTAGCCACTTACCCACAGCCCAGACTGACAGACGTGAGCTGGTCTTGGCTCATGTAGAATTCAAGTGTAATTTTCATCCCATTATTTGTCTGGTGCCAATAATGCTTTGATGTACCTAGAAAGAAATGATGGCAGTGGGCCATTGCTGTTAAAAGCATTGCCAAGACACTCTATAGAAAGTCTGTTGGAAAAACATCATCCTACAGTCCATTATACACAACAACTCCATTCAGCATAATGGTTGTAGGGTACAATGATGCTGTCTGGAAATAAAATGGGCACTGAAAACTTCAAGGAATATTTCACTCAAAAATGAAAATTCTGTCATCATTCTGTCAGTTTCAGACATGTTTAGCATTCATTAGGAAATTCTTTATATTGCATAGAATGACATTACATAGTGAACGTCAAGCTTCAAAAGGACAAAATTACCATAAAACTACCATAAAAATGATAATTTTATATTCATATTGTTCTTGTTGACTTGTCTACATGGCTCCAACCTTATTATTAAAACCTGTGTGATGTTTCTCCTTATTAGTCTGCCTTCTGTGTATAAACCCTGTATTTCTTGTGTTTGTTTTTGTTTGATGCTGCTTACCTTTGCTTGTTATTGTTAGTTTACGCTCTTACACTTACAGCCTCTCTTGCCTTTGTCATACATGCCCCTATTACAATAATACAATATCTTCAAAGTATTCAAAGTTCAAAATTACATGGTAGGGTTGTGGTAACGGTAAAAGTTTTATTCTAATCATTCCTGTAGCAACCTCACCATTCCACATTTTATTTGATTCTAATTTAACACACTCAGTTAAGCTAATGGGATGCTGTAATGTTTAGCTCATGAGTTCATTTACATGTTAAATGACTAGTTTAAAATTTTGTACATCCTTTATTGCTATGAACTGTCTTTGCACAGAAAAATTGAGAAAATCACAAAGAGCTTTCAGTTTAGTGCAAATGCACTAAATCCAAATGTCATGCAGATAACTACTTTTTTAAGACTGCATTAGTTTTGCATAAGTCTTGAAAATCCCTGTCGGCTTGACTACATGGGGAGGATGGTTGGCTAACTTTGAAGATTGTCTGAAGCTACAAATTGAAACGGTTCAAAACAGATTTTCAATTGATCTCAAGAGTCGAGTAAAGTGATAAATATCCTATGGCTCTAGGATTATGGCTCCTTGAATGATTGTCTGTTTGCATGTGCGTGTTTATTTGGCCCATGGGTGTGTCAGTGGAGGGAGGTGTGGAAAATGGATGGCTCCACGAGGTGTGATATTCCACTGTTAACGAAATGGAGCTCAGCTGTAAGATATGCACCCTGGGCACCTTTTCCACCAGCCTTTAATAATGCCATGATTGAATCAATAAGCAGTGCTGGATCCAAGCAGCCTGACAATGACTGCAAGCTGTTGTCATTTACCCCTCCTGGCCTGTCTGTGCCACACCGATGTTAAACTAAATGATATTAAAACACTGAGGCAGATAAAGTGGCAAGAATTAAAGTTAAAGATTTAGGAAAAAATAAACAGAGAGTGATGTAGTTCAAGCTATTGTGCAAATGAATAGTGTTACGTCATCAAATACATATGAATTGTTAAGATGGTTCGGATTAGAGGACTAGAATATTTAAATGTTATTTATTATTTATCTTTAATTAAAACACTCAAAACTGTAAATTAGATTAATAATGTATGTTAGAAAATGCAATGTTATTCGTGTATAAACAGTGACTCCAAGTAGATTTTTATTTCTAGTGAAAATAACAAATATATACATACCTGATATACACATGTGTAACAGCAAATCAATGAAAACCTTTATTAATGCAACAGCTAAACTCTACTCACCTTTTATTTGGATGGGATACATCTGATCTGTATTTTCCTATTTCTCTAACCTGTAAATAATGAAACAGTCAGAGACATGCCATAGTCTCACAACACACCCTATCTCGCCTGAGTTCTAGTCATACACCTGCCCCTCATCTAGTTAATCAATGGAGACTTCTATTTAAACAAACACCTTGTCTCTCGCCATTGTCTGGTCTTGCAGCTTCAACAAGGACTCTCTCATGAGATACAGCCCCAGGGTGTCTCCCTTTCTTGTGTTTTCAGTACAGTTTTTTGGTTATCTGTGGAATACAAACTATCTGTATACTTACCTGGTCTGATGTGGTGTCTTCATTCCACCATCACAGCTAGAATCCACAATCTCCTGAACCAGCAAAAGAGAAGCGTTCACATTATCCATCTCCACACTGCCTGATTAAATGGGACTCTACTAACCATTTAATTCTCTGCTCTGCTCAGTGATGTTAATAAACTGTTACACTTAACTCCATCTCTGTGTCTGGGCATAGGTTCTGTTACAACTGTAATAATAGCCATGCAGACATATCTGCCACTGTTAATTATACAGCAATATCTTCTAAAACCTATCTTTACTTTAAACGTTACTATAGGACAGTGTATACTATTAAACGGCCCAAGCCTACATGAAAGTGACTAGTATTTATTGTACCACAGTACTATAAAAGAACAAATTTCAGTCTGTGAGCCATGTCTGGGAATTTATCTCACTAAAAAGAATACAACAACAACACATGAAAAAGAGTGATGTCTAGCGGTCTATGTGGCATGAAGGTGCTGATGAGATCACTTGAGTTGTGTCAGGGAGATGTAGCTCGCTTTTATGGGGAGTGCTGAAGGGTGACATTGGTCTGCTTTATCTCCAGGTCTTGCAGGGTGAGATAGGACAGAAGTATGAAGTGGTCATAAAAAAGTGTTTACCACCAACTGCGTGACATCATTCTGAGCTTTCATTCTAGGCCAATAAATCGGAGTGGCTTAGAGGGCAGCATTGATAAAACTGAATTCACACTATCACATCTCCAGCGTCTGAAGTGTATATAGTTTTGCTTTGCCAGGCCAGTCCAGTAGGGTGTGGCTGATGTACAAAAAAAGTTTACCATGGCTTATTTCTGGCCCATTTCTACAACATAGTGTATTTTGTAATGGTTAGAAAATTAAGCATTACTAATAGATTATATTTTTTCACCCTCATGTCATTTACACCCCAAACCTTTTTTGTGGGTCACAAAGGAAACATTTTGAAGAATGTGTTGGTTGCCTTTTCCATGCATTTACAATGGATTTTATAATGAAGACACTTTTACGTTTATAATTTTTAAAAAACACGAATGAACCTCCTCATTGGGGACAAACTATAGATCACAACTGTGATACAAATAACAAAGAATTAAAAAGTTACACTTACAAAAACTAACCTGTAGAATGTCACAGTCCTCCATTTTGTTTAACTTGGAGAAAACATTTCAATGTCTTTCCCTCTTTAAGCTCTTTTCTACTAGTAAAGCCATCAACATCTAGAGCTACAAATCAGCCATCAGGCACATTCAAATTCAATAGCCAAACTATATAGTTGTCTCTTTGCAACAAGCATAAAAAGGTCATGTTGTACCTGTGAAATGCATTGCTGATAGTTTCTTCTGCCATGGAAATGGAGAAGGTTTTAAGGGTATTATGGCAAGAGAGGGGCAATTACCTGAGCACAATTACTGTATCTAACAGTGGCCATCCATCATCCTCTCCACCCTCTTACGGCAGGTTCCGTTCCAAGGCCTCATTCTGCTCCTGCTTTCCAGAGAAATTGCAAAGACACTTGGTTGTCTCGGTGAGTCAGGCACATACTTTAAAATGCCAATTGAAAACCTGAGCAGCATTCCAAAAAGCTCCTTTTCCGCTTGAGCTTTGCTCTCCCAGCCCCACCCACCCTATCTCCACCTGTCAAAAATGGATCTGGGAAAATCTGGAGCGTTAGGGGAATGAATGCAAGCCAAAGAAATATTTAAATCTCTGGAGAGCTCTTACCACAAGCTTTTTTTGACACAAGGTAAACACATTGACGTGTACAGGAAATGTGGTGTAGTGTAATGAAAATGAAACATAGGTATAAAGTTTTTAAAATACATCTGTTCCCCCTCAGCTGCACACTAGTGCTTTACATATTTATTATGTACATCATAATAATATTTGCAGGTGACCTCATTAAGGATTTCTTAGCAGATGGATGAATTGACAGGTTGCACTTGGAACTCAGAGAGAGCCAATCTTGGGCATTTTGCTTTCACTTGCATTGAATAATGGGCCACCCCTTCAGGCCATTGGGGTGCTTTGAGTTATAAGACTCTATAGCAGAAAATAGCTGACAGAGTTATATTAGATGTAGATTACATTGGATACAAATCTCCCCTTTAAAGAACCATGAACATGGTAGTAAACAAGGCCGATCCAATCACTTTTTATCTCCTCTTCCTTTTTTAACAATGGCTCATCTGGGTCCTGAGACAGGAGGAGAGTGTGGAAAGTAAGAGAATACTAATTTATTTTCAGCTAAAAGAACAGGTGCTGGTGGAGACGGGTGAGTGGAGAACAATGCAGAATGTCTAATGTAGCCTCAGGGCAGTTGTGTTAGTGTGGGGTTTCTGTGATTAATAATTATGCCTTGTTCTCTTTGTAACCCCAGACCCTAAGATTGTGAGTGTGGTCGACTTCTGTCTATTACACAGCATTTAGTTATGAGCACTTTCTTGTTTTAGTTTATTAATTCAAAGAATATTTATTCACTGAATTCTAAAGAAACACTTTGTTCTGTGTATGAAATTACTAACACGGTCAAAGGAACATATCTGGTTTATTTGTCCTATTTCTCTCTGGCGGACCGCTTCTGACCCTAAGGTTACTCTTTTCCTGTTTCATCTTGGGCCTCTGATAAGTTTTCCAAGAAATCAGTACTTGCCATTAAATATACATAGTAGCACAAGGCAAGATAGAACATTGTTTGGCTCTCCAAGACATCTTCTTCACATCCCTGTACTTGCGTCAGATTTGAAGACAGAAGAGTTGTGACTTCAAACTTTGATTTCCAATCTTTCTTTTGGAGAACTTTTGGAGAAGTCCTTTGAGGAGGGCTTGATATAGCTAAAATCTGTTCAAACTGATGTACTTTGTGCTTGATGAATGTTCTCATAAAGTTGTGAGAACATATTTTTGTTAGCTGGAAAGAATATGACTGCTGCACAAATAGATATTTAAATGTCAAACACAGTTTATAAATTTGTTACCTCTTTATTTCAAAGGAAATTCAAAAAGATGCACTGGTAATATGTAAAACAAAATAACTAAAACAGGACAAAGCACACATGGATTATATTTCAGGGCTGTCCCTGCTGACAAACACAGAGAACCTCTGATTGGCTGAACAAGCATCTTACAGTCATATCCTTTTGTTGTTGTTACTGTTTACAGAGCCTGGGGCTGTCACAGAGACAGGTGTGATTTCTCAGCACTTTTCTGCATTTCTCTGTGCTATCTTTCAGGTTCAGACAGTTGGATCATGGCCAGCAGTTTTTAATAATAACACAAACAAGATGAGATCTCATAGGTGCTGGTTTCCATTGGTGCTTGTGCCGAGATTCTGCACACTGA
This sequence comes from Yasuhikotakia modesta, assembly GCA_036877545.1. Lineage (NCBI taxonomy): Eukaryota > Metazoa > Chordata > Actinopteri > Cypriniformes > Botiidae > Yasuhikotakia > Yasuhikotakia modesta. Next base: position 435 of record JBAJNP010014658.1, on the reverse strand, counting down.
ACATTACATTGATCTAAATTATTCTAAGATCTAGATTATTCTAGGATCTAGAATGATCTAGATTATTCCAAGATGGCGCCGGTGAGGCAGGCTGCCATCAGGACTGCTCCAACCCCCTTTTACCTGTTTTTGTATTTTAAGTTATTTTACTGTAATTCTAGATCCACAGTTTTTCTGTATGGGAAGCATTGTGTACGATAGAGACACTCTTATTTCTATTGCTATACAGTGCACTCACAATTCTACGTTTTTGACCCCGGATCCAAGCTGGCCGAGCGAAATCCTGAGGAAGAACAAAGGACGCGACCCGAGACGGAGGTCGCGTGGAAAAAGAGCCGGCGTCAGGAACAGGCTGAGAGCCCGTGCACACCACACTCCTCTGCCTAGCATCCTGCTCGCTAACGTCCAGTCACTGGAAAACAAGCTTGATGACCT
>JBAJNP010014657.1:0-10749 GCA_036877545.1 Yasuhikotakia modesta | reverse complement strand
ATATTTGCACTGGTCTTGTACTTCAAGAACCCTTACAATATTGTGCATCCTCTGCAAGGTTAGTTTCAGAGTGTAGCACAGCTTGTTCTTTAAGAGAGAGTGAAACTATATCCTTAAACTAAGAAGACACATGTAGCACAGATAAAAGCTCTGAGTTCTCTTCATATTGTGGCACATATTTGTCACTCTCTGAGGAGGATTGTGAAACAAATTCTTTGAGAGAAGACCTACATTGCTTGCTACAGCACGCACACTTTTAAAGACTGTGCGAGCAGTTGATATTCAGAATAAATCTGGAATGCAGTATATTCATCTCTCATTGTCTGAAGAAATTGAGAAAGTGTTAAAAGATATCCTAATGAGATGACGTCCAGAATACATACTTTGGAAATTTCTTTAAATGTTGATGGACTTCCACTCTTCAAAAGTTCGTCATTGTCAATGTGGCCTGTGTTGTGTTCCATTCATCTTGATCCAGTGATTGTATTTCCTGTAACACTGACACTGGGATCTCAAAGACCCTTAGATCTTACATTTCTTGAGGATGCTGTTACAGAAATAAAACAATTGCTAGAAAGTGGTCTTACATTTGATGGGAGGATCATTGGAGTCAAGTTACACATTATTCTCTGTACCCGGACTGTCTTCCTGGTTTTGACTTGTGCCTACTGACTGTTTTCTGCATTTGCTTTTTCACTCTGGATTTGTTTTCATTATTGGACTGTTGATGCCCACTGACCTTCTCATCTGCGCTTCCCTACCAGCTGTGTTCTCCAGTTCATCGGCCGGTGACCTGCTGTCTCAGCTGCTCTTCTTTTGTTCTCGTTTTTTATGTTTGCTATTTTTTATTTAACTTAAAAATGTTTACAATTTGTCCTGGATTTTAACATACACGTGTATTTACAGGTGTTTCGAAAGCAAAAATGACTGCATTATCCACCTCATAAATCATGACACATTGCTCCTCCTACAGGAAAGTACATGTAGGTGCACGCATTTAAAAGTAAATGTATCGATATCTTATTGATACTGGCCCTGTATTTAGTTGGTATTGGATCAATACAAAAGTTTATAGTCCTATACAAAATTATATATACATATCATGTCAGATATAATTCAGTAACCAAGGTAGGGGCAATCTTTGCCAAAGGGACAAATATTAAAATGTTCTATTTCACACAAAGATTTTTTAATTTTGTCAGGAAGAGTACACTTCCACAATTCTAGTTCATAAACGTTCAGGTGAATTAAACCTTGTACTCAATGTGTTTGTCAACATTTTATTAAAACTGAACACACACTCTTGAAATGTTTTAAAGATACTAAAACATTTACATATAAAATAGCTTCAATGCTGCCCAGCAGCTATTGCTTGACTCCTTGGTCTGATAACCTGTATAACAGAATGAACAAGTACTGTTTAAAATTCAACAAAAACTATTTAATATTTTGTAACTATTTTTTGTTTTTTTTATCATACCACGATTGGTATTCATAAATAATATACAAGAAACCCTACATCCCATAAGACCCAAGATCTAGTTTGAAAAGTAGATTAATATTTCAGATATTCTGTCCATCCACAAACACGTAAGATGCAGCTTTTAAACAAGAATGTTTTCATGCAGCAACACGGAGTATATGCTAGCATCTGTCTAGCTGCCCTGGGGGTAGAAAAGAATTGTAAAGCAATTGTAAAGAATTGCTTGTAAAGCAAAGAATTGTTATGTATGTGGAACATAAAGACATAAAGAATATAAAGAATATTATAAATGCATTAAAATAAATCAAATTAAATTCACTCACCTTCAAGATCATCAGCCGGCTACCTGATCATTTGTCACCTGGAATATAAGAACAGATTTAAACTCGCATTTGGAAAGAGAAAAACACATCACAAACACATAGCCAAGCACAGAAAATCTGAAGTTGTCTCATGCACCACTGACACAATTACATAACATATTTTATACAGTAAAATTGTTTAGCAAACATTTATGTTTAAAAACTAGTCGCTGTGATGAGTTCAACAGTGATGTTTTCCACAACCACAAAAACAACCAAGCAACAAATTCTTTACAATGGTTACCCAATTTTGATGAGCACAATTCATATGAAAAAACTAAAATTCTCCTCTTACCTACCAGTCTGGTATGTTAAATACCTTATTTTGGCTGTTTTTCGCTAGCATTACAAGAGCAATCATCTGTTCTCATTAAGACTGCTGTCCCCTGCTTCTCTGGCTCCAAGCGAAGATCTTGCTACTTTCCCTTAGCTGGTGTTTCCAATAAGCTAGCCTCTCAGCTAGCTCATCCCAATGTTTAGCCTTTCTTCGGCGGACTGCTTCTCAACAGTCTCTTCTCTTTGGCTAAAGCTGGTTCCTCCAGATGGCTAGAAATTTTTGCTGCCATTTTCTTGGATAGTCTGACTATTTAAATCAGAGACTGCCTTTGTTTGGCACCTCCAAGTAGCTTAAAACCTTCTTTTATGTTTCATGATTTAAGTTTTAAATCATGAAATGTACAATTTAAGTTATTTTACAGACATACACAGTTTCTTAACTGGCATTCAAGCGCAATGTTTAGACCTAAATGTTGCATTTAATATATGCACTCATTTCGGAACATTAAAGTTTTTTATTAATAAAATTAAAATGATGGGTATGGTTTCAATTCAATGACAAGACTTTAAACACAAACAATTTGATATGGGCCTGTTGGCTTCTAGGCGAGTTTGCAAAATCAAAACACGATGAATACAATTAAATAAAAAAGACCGGAGCTGTTTATTTAATCTTGATTAATGACTGTTTACATATAAAGCAGAAGATAGATACCATTCTTTTAAGAGAATGGTTTAAGAGAAAAGCCAACAAAACAATAAACCCTGCTTAAAACCTCATTGGAATGCTTTGCACTTCACAGACAAAAAAAGGTAAAACAAACTATAAAATGTTCTCCAGTACTAGAGTTCCTTTCCCCTCTTTTAGCCACCCCACACCGAGCACTTGCCGCCCAACCTCCCCACATAATTTTCCTTCCCTATTGAACGTTCTCTTCACGTGGCAGATGTTAAAACTGCCCCAAGCTGCTTGGATGGGCAGATCTAGGTGTAAACCTGCTTGCTTCTCTCCTTTCCCTGTCATGTCTCTCTGGCTCTCCTCTAAGTACTGTGGCCTGTTGGACAATATGGAACATAAATTCAGTTACACTTTAAAACCTTATGATGTCTTTAAGAGCTGAACTGGAGGGGAGTAAGAAGTAGAAGCACAGAAGCAAACCTTCAGGTCAGCTAAGACTGTATGGTTAGGACAGAGAGGATGAGTTTGCAAGTGCTACAGACAGACGTTTAGTAACAACTCAGTCAACATTCATCTTGTTACAAAATTTTTGCGTGAAAAGGGTTGAAGGTTTGCTGCTGGATCCCTGCACTGAAAATTCAATGGTTTCACTCTTTTTACGGTCCAATTCATGAGTGACAATGGACTAACACTATCATACATTAGGCATCTTCTGTACATCAATGAGTATAAGCTCTTTCTTTTCAGTTGCACAATACTTACCCTAGAATCTCCGCCCACCAGAGCCTCCTCCATATCCACCAGCAGAGCCTCCTCCATAACCCCCTGTAACAGCACCACAACATTTGTGTGTCATAATCTGAAGATCTTTTCAATTCTAATACCCTTTGCAAATCAAATGTTTAGTCCTTAAAGGTAGGACATGTAAGTTTAGAAACACTAGCAATAGCAAGCTAGTTTTTAAAACATATGGTCATGCTCTTCCTTTAGCACTCTCTACATGATTCCTCCAAAACCTGAGAACACAATGAGTATTGATAGTTATGCAAATACAATCCAACAGGCAAGCAGAACAATAAGACAAACATTTTATGGTCCTCCTTTATTTAAATATATTTAGACTACTTTACATTTACAAAAAAAAAACACCCTACTTGTTGTCATCCTGACAACAAAAAACATGCTGAGGAGTCATATTGTATGACATAATCAGTGTCAATTCTCTAAATTAAAAATTAGAATTTCTACACTCCCATGTAAGACAAGTTAACTCACCACCATATGGGCCGCCACCACTCCGTCCACCCCCACCACTTCCGTAGCTTCCTCCCTTCATTGGGCCGTAGTTAGAGGAAGATTGGTTGTTGTAATTACCAAAGTCATTGTAGTCTCCACCACCTCCAAAGCTGCCTGCAAGAATTAATTTAAAATTAAACATTTTTTCATGGCACCATTTGAAAAGATATAATAAAATATTTACAAAAATGTGAGGGGTGTACTCACTTTTGTGAGCTACTGTATATAAGAGATACCACCAGAAACGCAAACATATGATGAAATGTTGTGAAAGAAATTGAACGGCTGACCTCCTCCAAAGTTGCCTCCGCCACCATTGTTATAGTTGTCATAGCCGCCCCCACCATAGCCTCCACCCTGGTTGCCATAACCACCGCTACCACCGCCTCCTCCATAACCACGGTTACCACCATAACCTGGTCCACCTCCACCATAGCCACCTAGTAAACAGATGGTGAATAAATTAGATATGCAAAAAGACAAAGTTTAATAATTGAACAAAAGATGATCTGCCTGTTTTTTTATACCATACATACCATTTCCTCCATAGCCATTATATCCATCACCTCCACCATAGCCTCCTCTTCCTCCACCATATCCACCTTAAAAGAAAAGCATTGATTATTATAATTAATAACTACATAAGTAATAATATATAAAGATGCCTTTATATAACCATAGACAAAAGTGTACCTCCATATCCACCTCTTCCAAAGTTTCCACCACCACCACCACCACCACCACGGCCACCTGATGTGTACAGTTTAGGATAAAGTGCTTCAGGTGAAAATTGTATTGCTACATGACACATACAGCTCAAAAATGTAATTTGCTGTTGTGATTTAATTCAACTTCATTATAAACAATTTAATAAAAAATTACCTCGTGGATTCATTGAAACCCGGTTCATTTCTTCTCTTGAGAGAGCTTTCCTGACTTCACAGTTGTGTCCATTTACCGTGTGGTACTTCTGGACTGTTGGTAAAAGATAAATACGCAATTTAAGTTTTAAAATACACATAGCCATTGTGTTGTCATTTTATATATAGTGCTCTAGCCACTTACTGACAATCCTGTCAACGGAGTCATGATCATCAAAAGTGATGAAGGCAAAGCCCCTCCTCTTATCGCTGTTTTTCTCTGTCATTATGTTAACCTCCTCAATTTTACCAAACTGATCAAAGTACTCGCGCAAATGTTCCTCATCCGTGTCTTCTTTGATTCCACCCACAAAAATCTTTTTAACAGTGGAGTGAGCGCCTGGCCTGCATGAGTCCTGTTAAAGTTATATGTGAGTACTTAATATGACACATAATTATTTAAAAAATAGCCAGGACATACATACATACATGTGTGTATATGGGCTGCACAATATATACAAAAAGTTATGTTGATAATAGTATATGCAATATCCATATCCCCAATAAATTAGAATTTATTTTGTGTCAAGCATTTGTGTGTTGCATGCTTAGGTTGTCCAAATTTGACCAATTAAATGGGACCTTACTATCTTTATACCTGCCTTTATACCACCATTATACCATTGGCTACACCGGGCCTAAAGGTCAACCTAGCGGATCAATGCAGCTAGCGGATATAAACAGTGCAGGCGTATAGACAAGACTGGAAAATGACAGCAACAAACTTGTGCCAAAAAAGAATGGTACTGAAATATGGCAATATTTTGGCTTGATCAAATCAATCATGCCATTTATTTATATTTAAATGTTTGAAGTACTTTTTGTTATTTAAAATAAAGTTGTTTCAAGAAGAAAAACACTACATTTGGTTTATTTTTAAACATTTTTTCCATTCGAATGAATACCGTGACAATACTGTATACCTTGATAGAACCTTAATCAATTAATCGCAACATGAAAATGTGATACTGGCCTTCGGTGAGTTTGTTTGTGAGTTTGAGAATGTTTATATTAGCAATAATAAAATTAAATCTGAAAAAAGTACAGTTGTTTGTATAGCTGGATGTAGTAGAAACATGATCTTGAATATTGTAATATTTAAGATAATTAAGATATAAAATGTGTTCATTTATGATATACATTCCAGTTTTCTATCTCAAATGCTGTTACATGTTATTTCACGCTGTATGTCCTTGTTTTGTTTGTCTGAAGAGCTTTAAAGGAAAACGCTGTTAAAGATGATGAGTGCATTACTTGAGCGAGCTGTTGGTCTCAGTCAAGTCAGTGGGACATTTCTCCCACACCTGGAAGGAGATGGCACTGAAAAAAAGCACCATCTCCCAGATCACTCATCACAGAATGGTGGGGTTGGGGCAAAGAATAATCTAGAGATCTAGATTGGCAGCGGGCCATAAATTATGTCCTGTTAGAAGACAGAAGTCAAGACATTTTGTTCCTTCCTGGCAGGATCTAGATGTACTTGAGTCTATAAACTAGGCATTGCAGCCTCTGCAAGAATTTACAGATGCTCTATCAGGTGAAAGTTACAGAAGGGTTTTCATGTAGTTCGCTTGATGAGTGATTATGAACACTTATGAGTACTTAAATACCAAGTATGAGAACCCAGCAACTCAAGAACTGCTGGACATGACCTGCTTTATAGACCCCAGATTCAAATCCAGTTACATCAGTTTTGACAAGGTGTCAGACATTAGAACAGAGGTGATGTCTAAAATTGAACCAACGTTAATATGACAACAGTAAGTGGCACATTAAGGTGCTACAATTAGATTTGATTGCAGTGTTTATCTATTTATCTATTTTAGGAGAAAAACCTAAGTAATCAAGATCACCAAGGCACTGGGCCATCAGATGTCACCCTAAAGAAGGCCAAAAAATCCCTGGGCATTTTCTTCAAGACATCCCCAGTTCCATCATCTATGGAACCAGCGTTCACTGAATTAAACAACTACATAATGTGTTCCACCATAGACAGTGAGATGGACCCTCTCACTTGGTGGAGAGTCTATCAGGTCGACTTCCCACACCTGAGTAAACTAGCCAGGAAGCATCTCTGTATACAAGCAAGTAGTTCATCTTCAGTGAGACTTTTTAGGAAATGTTGTGATGTGCCAACACACGTTTAAACCCTACCTTAAGTCCATATGTTAGTTTTCCTGGTCAAAAATCTGGAATAAAACAGCTTTCAAAGTTAAGCACATATGGAACTGCATTGTGCTAAAACATAGGTTTACATGTTATTGTTTGCATAGGTGTTGTTAAAAATGTTAGTTTTCCACTACATACTGCTTTTTTAAGGCCAGTACACTGTTTAATAGTATTTTTGTATTTTGTATATATATATACCAATTATTTAAGGCCTAAACACTTTAATATTATTTATTTTTGTTTAATATTTAATTTTATTTGAAAAAACAGGCAAGGCAAGGAAATATTTAGTTTAACAGATGCTTGTTTTAAGACAATCTTGATGATTGTATGGTTACATGTGAATAAAAAGTAATGTTTGAGAACAATTTTGTGTAAGTCTACAGGTAACAGCAAACCAGAAATCAGAATATCTGCTTTATATCTGGTTTTTAGTCTAAATGTTTGCCTCTTTCTAGACAGTATTTAGCCTGAGTTAGATGTAATTAGATCAAGAATATCTATTTCTTTCATTATGATCATATAAATCTAGTTATAATTAATAGTTAACTATATAAAACATATACATATATATAATAGTTTGGGGGGGGTGGTTAAAAATTGTTTTTCCCCAATATCGTGTAGCCCTTACACACACACACACACACACACACACACTTACTTCTCTAGATACTGCCCTCTTTGGTTCAACTGCTCTTCCATCCACTTTGTGGGGACGAGCATCCATCGCTGCATCTACCTCATTTACAGTGCTGTAGGTTACAAACCCGAAACCCCTCGACCTTTTGGTGCTGGGGTCCCTCATCACCTATGACAGAGATCATGTGTGGGGTGACGCCTGACTTTAAAGCTTGATATTATTTTTTAGCATGTCAGTGGCTGCAGACAGACTCACCACGCAGTCTGTAAGGGTTCCCCATTGCTCGAAATGCGCTCGAAGGCTCTCGTCAGTTGTCTCGAAGCTAAGACCCCCAATAAAGAGCTTACGGAGCTGCTCTGGCTCACGGGGGGTCTGTTGCTTGGAAATCAAAACCATTAAGAAATAATATGCTTATTTTTATATGAATACCTGCAGTGCGTTCATTTTATTAATATAAGACGTACATTGTAGAAACTACCTAATTAATTTTGCAGAACAGGAAGCAGTTTGTGCATCACCGATTTGTACTGAGGCCTACAACAACTGCACCACGAGCACATACATATATATATATCTCTCTCTCTCTACTGACCCCATGAGATTTACATAAAGAAGAGACGCTTAATAAGTTCCGCTCATCAATAACAGAAAAATGAAGTCGCTGCGCGGTGCAGCTCGCGCGCCGTTACGGCGAACAAAGAGACTAGAGGGTGCAGAAAACACGGGAGCGTTTCATCACAAATTCATCCTATACAATGATTCACTTTTTCGGTCATACTCGGCTCATACAATTCAAAACAAATCCTCAATGAATAAATAATAAACATAAAACAGTTTGTTACCTCTTTAGACATTGCGCTCTTACAATAAGCTGAAGCAAAACATGAATAGCCTGAAGAAATGTGCGCAGGCGCGCTGCGCGAGGTGAGGACGTCATACGTTGACGTCACAAAAGGCGTAGGGATCAGACGCGGCTTCTGTTTCAGTTCTTTGGTGTGAAAGATTTTGGAAACCTGAAGATGCAGGACATACACAATGAATAGAAACTACAGACAATTAAGCGGTACATTAATTGTGTACGTTTAGGCATTTGGCAGATGCATTTCCCCAAAATATGAATCTAATTTAATGTTCATATGTTTGTTGTCAAATAGTGATAAATGACTAATGTGTAATGTAGGCGACGCAGATAGTTGATTTGAATTCATGTGCATAGCTTTATTAACAAAAAACATTTAAAATTTGAACAGTGAGGATGTCCTACGATGGCAACTCAAGTTGATGCCTCCAAGGAGTTCAGCATTTGTGTGTCTAGAATGAATCTCTTGGAACCATGTCAACCAAGCTGTGACAAAAGTGCAGCTCTCCAGTCAACACTTTAAAATTACATTCTTAGGAGAGGCTGAAGTTGACATGGGGCAAAAAAACTTCTGGAAAACGGTCAAAAAAAACTTAGTAACAGAAAACTTAGAAACAGATCATGGAAAATGTTCTGTTTCTAAGTGTTTCTTATTAAAAGAGATTGTAATAAGTAATTTCAGACTAATAATGTAATTTCAAAATTTAACTATGACATTTTGGATTTTTTTAAAGAATATATTGTCACTGTATTTGTCCATGTAAAAAAGTCAAGGTGATCCATACCTTTCAAAGGACATAAATGGTAGCTTTAAAAGCTTAAAAATAAAAATGTAACACACACTGACTGTATTTTCCATGTCATTGTTATTTTAGAGTTACTGGGGAGGTATTTGCTGTTAGCCTTGCACAGGGTGTCCCAGCTCTAGGTTTTTTACAGGATTGGTGTCAAAATTATCTATTGAGTTGAAACCTAGAAAACATTACCGAGGATAGTTTATGACATTGATATTTTATATTTTAATATAAAGTATATAGAATGTTTATATAGAATAAATGTATTTTCTTTGTTTCTTTTTATCATACACCTTTTAAATGCATAAATGCAACAGACTCCTTGTGTTTTCTGAACTCCTGCTAGATTGAAGAGACTTTAGCTTTGTCTTCATATACTGAACGGATAGTCAGCTGTGGTTACACAGGGCCTATAAATGATGATAACTAAGGAGAATATAACAAGGTATTATTCTCTTAAAAAAACAAGGTTTTTTTAAGTATTTTACACAAAATGTAATGAAATATTAATATTGTGACATTTGTGTTTTTAACACAATGCTTAACGACATCTCATCTTCAGCAGCCCCGTGAGGGTCGACAGCTTTACCACATAATTGATGTCAAGAGAAAAAGAGGCGTGTGCCGCACCCTGTTTGTCACTCAGGGTGGCAATGAGAAGGTAAAACATTGGCCCCACTATTGGCATAGATGTTAAACATTTCACTTGTCTTATTTCAGGTGGATTCTCATTACATTATGTCTTATCTTCACCCCCGTTTTTCAAAAGAATAGTTCCCTTTTTTTAATAACGTTGAATCTTGAGAATTGACTTAAAGCTTAAAAAGACAAAACTTTCAAATTACAAGTTTAAATTTTAAACAGCGCCTTTATTTGTGAGTTTGTTCATGTTACAAATGTCAAATGTTTTAAGTCTTTGGATAATATTAAGTATGTGGAGATAGAGTTCTTAGTCATTTAGCTGTTAAGTCAGGGGATTAATAAAGCCACGCAAGACAGCAAGGTTCAGGTCTGATAAAGGGCAGTGGGTCTCTGGCACCACCACAACATCCTCTGGGTCAGCATCAGAAGTTTTTGCTCTTGATAAAGTTGCTCCATAAACTGCAAATTAAAAGACACTGTTACGGAGGACTAGAGTAAAAATCCGTTTTTTCGAGTCTTGTCGGGAAACAGCACAATACCCGCCTTAAAGAACATAGAGAAAGTTACAGACATTTTGAAGTATATAAAGGTATGTTTTAAAAATTAGTTCCTGAAAACGGCTGTGGCCG